>VDFB02059360.1:0-20622 GCA_007258455.2 Sequoia sempervirens | reverse complement strand
TGATACAAAATACAACCACAATAGATATTGAATTTCCTTGAAGACTTCACACTTGATGGAGGATAACCAATTTGAAACTAATAACACCAACTTCTACTCTTGACTTGAACTCACATATGAAGAACATGAACTGAATAATGAATGATAACAAAGAAGTGAACCATCGAATATATATACAACATTTGAGAGAGGACATGCCTCTTCAAATGTTCTCAAGTCAGCTTTCACCAAGAGTCGGCCACTAGTAATAAATGACGCCTTTCTATGGAAGATCGTGCCTAGAAAATCATGTCTCATGGAGTATGGAAGTTGGCCTCAATAAACAAATCATAATCCTTCTTAACAAATGAATTCAGCCTTAAATAAATTGCATCTTCTTAATAATACATGCTTCTTCATTAAATCACAACATATATATAAATTAGATAGTCAAAGACTATCATCTAATTTATTCGAATATGTAAGGAGATTGAATGGAAGTCAAGACGGACGCCGGTATGAACATCAACACTCCCTCTCAGTTAGGGAGAGTACTTCCAGTTGCACAAGACATATTACCTCAACGTGATATCTACCACAATGGCTACAACCAATTGTGGAAAGGAAGAATACCACCTCATCATGATATCAAATATCGCCTCAACACGATATCAACCATAATGGCTACAACCATGCTATGGTGTGTACAAGTGTTCATCACTTGTGTGATGTTGTCAACTCAACATGACTTTCACCATGGCTCTCCCAGAGGGTGACACACAAGTACAAGATGTTGTCATGGACTCACACACATGACATCCACCATGACTCTCTTAGAGGATGGAAATAAGGGCTTTCACCTCAAATATCAAAGAGAAATGCATTAACAAGGGATTTTACCTCAAACTTCTCTCACAAAGAACTCATTAAACAAGGGATTTCACCTCGAACTTCTCTCACATAGAAGAACTCATTAAACAGGCTCACTAATACTGAGACTCTTTCTCAGTTAGGGTTGGATTCTCCACCATACCAAGCTTATCTTGGAAGTACACAAACTTTATCTTGGAGAGAGGCTTGGTGAGAATGTCTATCGTCTGCTCATCAGTATTGATATACCTCAACTATATAGCCTTCCGCAGTACCATATCTCTAATATAGTGGTACTTGATCTCAACATGCTTGGTTCTATCATGAAACACAAGATTGATAGAAAGCTTCACGCAACTCTGATTATCACAATGAATGATAGTAGGCTCCATTGATTGTCCAAACAATCTTGCAAGGAGCTTATGAAGCCATACTGCTTCTTGAGCTACCATACAAGCTGCAATATACTCTGCCTCTATTGTACTCAATGCTACAAATGACTGCTTCCTGCTCCACCAGGATATCATAGCAGAACCCAAACTGAAGCAACAACCAGAGGTGCTCTTCCGATCTATGACACACCCTGCCCAACCAGAATCAGTAAAACCATGTAGCTCCAAGTCTGCATCTGAAGAATACCTCAACCCATATCCAACTGTGCCATGCAAGTATCTCAAGATATGTTTAGCTGCAACAAGATGTATTTGTCTTAGTTCACACATGAACTGACTAAGTGCACTCACAACATAACAAATATCTAGTCTAGTGTTAACTAGATACATCAAGGACCCAATCAACTATCTGTACAATGTAGGATCCACCAAGTTTGAATTTGTTGCAGCCTCCTTTAATTTATGTAGGTTGGTATCCATAGCTGTAGGCATGGATTTGCAATCCATCATACCAAACCTCTTGAGTACATCAATGGTGTACTTCCCTTGACTAAGAATCATCTCATCTAGTTTCTGCCAGACTTATAAGCCAAGGAAGTAGTGCTTAAGTCCAAGATCTTTCATCTCAAACTTAGATGCCAACTCTTTCTTACATTTAATGATCAAGTGCTCTTCTCCAATAAGTATCAAATCATCAACATATAAGACCAAAATCAATGCATCACCATCAATTACCTTAAAGTATAGATTTGAATCAACATCATTCTTCAAGAAACCCAAACTTGACAAGTAACGATCAATCCTTTCGTATCACATGGCTGAGAGAGCCTCATGGGGTCTCATACAAAGCCTCTTCAGCTTGGTAAACATGAGACTCCTTCCCATGTAACCTCTTCGAACCCTATCAGTTGCTCAATGTAAAATTCTTCCCTCATCAAAACTACGAAAAGTTGCTCCTGGCTACGACTCGCATGTATGTGTAGCAACAAGCAAATGTTTCTTCATAATCAACTCCCCTTCGTGTGAAAACCATCAGCCATACAAATCTTTCCCTTGTTTCTAGGCTCCCATCAGCTACATGTTTTTGATCTTGAAGAGCCATTTTGAAGATAAGGCTCACAAATTTTCCTTCTGCCTGGGGAACAATGTCCCAAACATCATTCCTTTATAATTGATTGGTACTCCTTAGTCATAGCATCTTTGAAACTTGTTAAGCTTCTTCCCCATCGCTTAAAGGCTCACTCACTAATCACTCATCAAGGAAGTTGTAATTGAGAACTTATGTGGCCTTTTACTTTCTCTCGGGAATGTAGGCCTCTAGAGTTGTAAACCTCAAAATTTCCTCTTGTATATAGTTTGTCTAGCCCAAAGAGGTCTCTTTCTTCTAATCACAATATTGGTAGGCCCATCAGTAGGTTCCAAGGGCTCAACTGGATCAACATCTTCCTTTGGTTCAGAAGTCTCCCTCTGAAACTCAGGAGTATGGTCAACTTCCATATCCTGAGGAGGCTCATCATAGTCAATCTCCACATGAGTTCCCTTGGGTCTTCTAAATGCAACATCTTCCTCAAATGTAACATCTCTACTGATTTCAATCAACTTCTGACCTGGAACATATATCCTGTAGGCTTTTGATGTCTCACTGTAGCCCACGAATATTCCCTTCTTGCCAGAAGGCTCCAACTTAGTTCTCTTCTCTTTTGGAACATGAACATAGACAAGACATCCAAAGATCCTCAAATGACTAACCTCAGGCTTCTTCCTTGTAAAGGCTTCTTCTAGAGTCATATTCTCCAAGACCTTGTGAGGACTTCTATTCTAAACATTTACTGTAGTCCTAGAAGCTTTTGTCCATAAGAAGGTTTGTAGATCCTGGTCATGAATCATGGCTTTTACTGCTTCCACGATCGTCCTATTCTGTCTCTTTGCAAGACCATTCTGTTGAGGATTATAGGGAACACAAAACTCCCTCTTAATCGCAACATCAACACATAAATTTTGAAAGCTACCAGAGGTGTATTCTCCTCCATCATCAGATATGAGGATCTTGATTCTTTTACTAGAAAGATTCTCTACAAGAGCTTTGAGCTCCTTGAACCTTTCTAACACTTCCTCAGACTCTTTAGTTTTCAAAAAATAAATCCAAGTCTTTCTAGAGTGATCATCAATAAAAAGAACATAACAAGCAAAGAAACCACTAACACAGAAAAAGACATAGGTCCGGCTACAAGAATTTAGTTGTAAGGTCTAAAATAAGCACTTATCCGAGCTCTCTTTTCTAACGTGGAAAGGGGGATTTTAAATTCACCCATAGCACATCCCTTTCTGTAAAGTTCTATGCGTTCCAATGAACTGCTTGTAGGAAGTCTCTTCTGCGGACCATCTTCTACATGATAGGTAAGGCTTGGAAGTGGAGGTGTGCCAATCTTCAATGCCACGTATCACATAGGATTGAAGAATCATGAACTAATGCTTGTAGAGGACGCGTACATAGCCTATAGAGGCTTTCATGTCTAACACCAAATATTTGAGCATCCTTGAAACTAGAATTATCCATCCATAGAAGAACTTTGCCTTTGGAAAAGGCAACTTGATATCCTTCATCTTCTAGGGCTGAAATAGAAATAAGATTGTGCTTGATTCCTAGGACATACAAAACATCTCTCAACTGAAGTGTAATGCTAGAATCCAAATGTAGAGTAGAGGTCCCAATCCCTATCATGGAATAGCCAGCATCATCTCTGATAATGACTTGTTCAAAAAATTCTTTCTCCATCAAACTTGATAAGTGCTCCTTAAATCTAGTGATTTGTCGAGAAGCACCACTGTCGATCAACCAAGTGCTAGTATCTGTAGGTACATTGCTTGACAATGCAGAATAGAACAAGTATTCACATGAATCCTTTTGCGGAGAAGTATCATCAACATCTGCAACAATGGCTTGTTGCTTAGGTCTAATTGGACAATGCTTAGCAAAATGGCCAAACTTATCACACCTAAAGCATTGAATCTTGGACATGTCTCTCTTCTTCTTGGAGGCAGGTGCATCATCATTTCCATTATCTCGATTCCTCTTGAAGAACCTTTCCTTCCATCTTTTCCTTTCTTCTTCGAAGCATGGGAGGCAAGAACATGAATATCTTCATTCTTTGAACTTTGACCAATGCCTCTTGCCACAAACCTTGATTCTTCTTGAATGCAATCAGATCTTAGGCGATCAAACTTAGGCAATTTTGATCTCAATCGACCTTTGAATGTAGGATTCCTGTGGATAAGTGAAGACCATTTGAGAGAAAGCATAGTCAGGGCTTTGTCATCAACCTAATTCCCAATTGTTGAGAGCTGATCTCTCAAATCTGAAAACCTCATGAAATATGCAATCACAGATTCTCCCTTTGCCATCTTCACATGATGCAGTTGTTGCTTCAGTGCAAGTGCCCAGTTGGTATTGTTGATTTTGTACATTTCTTCCAATAATTAAACATGTCTCTGCAACTTAGAGACAATAGTAATATGTCCTTAATGGAATCAACCAACATACATTGCCTTATTATCTTTCTTCACCCACTGCAACTTCTCTTCTTCCTCCCCAGGTTCAAGAACACTGGACTCCACAAACTCACCCAAGTCATTTTCACGCAAGGTAAGCATGATCCTAAATCTCCATGAGGTGAATTTTGATGCTCCTTTGAGTCTGTCCCGAATCTTCAAACTGCTCACCATCTTGACAAAGGTAGAGATAGACAAGGATTATAAAGAAGGGAAAGAATATCGCTGTATAAACAAATCTTATCACAATCTCCTCAAACCCACTCTGATACCATGTTAGTTTTAGTGATTAGATTAAATGCATAGAAAATTAATTCAAAATTAGACACAATAACACATTAGATACCCTGGGAAAACCCTTCTCTTGAGGGAGAAAAACCCAGCAACAATATATCACTTATATATTGAATCTCAACAAAGAAAGTCTCCTTTTACAATAGGCCAGTATGAAGGCCAATATGAGCATCAAAGAAGGATACAACACAACCAACTCAAGACAACAATTCATTGATACAGAATACAACCACAATAGATATCAAACTGCCCTGAAGACTTCACACTTGATGGAGGATAACCAATTTGAAACTAATAACACCAACTTCTGCTCTTGACTTGAACTCGCATATGAAGAACATGAACTGAATAATGAATGATAACAAATAAGTGAACCATCAAATATATATACAACATTTGAGAGAGGACATACCTCTTCAAATTTTCTCAAGTCAGCTTTCACCAAGAGTCGGCCACTAGTAATAAATGACGCCTTTCTATGGAAGATCACGCCTAGAAAATCATGTCTCATGGAGTATGGAAGTTGGCCTCAATAAAAAAATCATAATCCTTCTTAACAAATGAAGTCGGCCTTAAATAAATTGCATCTTCTTAAGAATGCACGCTTCTTCATTAAATTGCAACATATATATAAATTAGATAGTTAAAGACTATCATCTAATTTATTCGAATATGTAAGGAGATCAACTAGAAGTCAAGACCGATGCTGGTATGAACATCAACATGGCCAAGCACCAATTACAACCAAAATACAACCTCAAATTGCTTTGGAGTAGGGGTAGCCACTAGGTAACAGTGAAATGGTCATTGCAAATATTCTGGATACCATTTTTTGCAAAGATAAAGATCAAATTGTTAATCTTTTTGCCTATTATGACACTTAGAAAGAAGGAAAATTAAAGCAAGTCAATTTCCAATACACAAAGAATGTGTATAGCACCATACATGGCATGCCATTCAAAGTGGGTGTTGATATCAACACTCTAATTATTGAAGAATATTTGTTGTTTATATAATATTTTTTGTAAATTAAAGCATAGTAAAAAAATATCTAGATAAAACTTAAAAAATATTTTAAGATATGATAAAATAGATAGCAGTTGTCTTCTGCAATACAATCTCTTTGTCAGCCTGCTAAAAGATATGTAGCAGATAGAACATATTCTACATAACTCTAAATTCAACTCTACTCCTTTGTCATCACATTCTATATATTTGAAAAGCCAGGGTTACATGTGAGTAAACTCTTTTGCATTCTAGAATAATTTTGAGCCCTAAATTTTACTCTACTCTTTCATCCTGACATTCTAAATTCTTGAAAAAGTAGGGTTAAATGTTAAATAAATTAAATTGCTTGGAAGAGAACAAGAAAAACAAATGAGAACTCGGGTTGTCCCAACCTTCTAAAAGATATTTAATTTGAAGGATCAAGGACGCTATTCTTCAGAACTAGTTTTCCTTTAAAGAGGATTCAAAATATCAAGGAAAAGCAGAGTACAGGTTTAGAGAAAGAATTTCTTTGTGAGAAATTTTGAAAACTACAATAAAATTCATATCAAAATTTAAAATATAACAAACGCCTTTTCCACCGAATAGACACATTACATATACAATTAAGCACAAATCTAGTTTGAACAAAATGCTTGGAATGTCCAAGAAAATAATAAAAGAATTTGAAATGTCAAGGAAAAATAAAGTACATATGTTTAAAATTAACTTTTCCTCCAAGAATTTTTGAAAATTATAATAAAATTGATACCAAAAAATGACTCTCCAAGTGCTACTATTGATACAAGTCTATTTACAATACTTGAAATAACTTTTAACTGAATAGTTTATGATGTAAATGTGAAAACCCACCACGGACAAAGAAGGAAATGAACAAGAGAACCCCATAACTGAAACCATAGGAATGGAATAATGCAATGTGAGCATCATTGAAGTGATATCCACCCTATCATTAAAGCATTAGCTTCCCATGCTACCCCAATTAGAGAAGCCCCGAATATCACACACAAGATCTAGCAGTATGTGGCCAACATGCATGATGGAATCCAATACACTATGCAAATCATTGATGGCCTATCATGCCTATATGCTTATGCATTATACACCCAAGCATATTTCTATTTAATATATATGTATGGAAGAGGATGTAAGTCGATCAAGAAATGCACTTATGAATGCAATTTGATGACAAGTATTGTCTATAGCAAAACATCCTATCATTTCCTTATAATATCTTGACATTTTACAAGATGGTTAAACAATATACAAAAAACAAAGCCCACCTTGACTTTGGGTCCAAAAATAAAATTCCAAGGCAATACCCTTTACTTAAAGGTACACTGAGAAGGCTACTCTATGTCCAACATGTTTCCTAAATCCAATCACTACTAGATGATTAAGAAACCAAAGGTTTAATTTCCCTATTAGTTATTTTCCAAGCTTAAAACTCTTCTTAAAATCCAATGAGAAGTATAATAACAATTTCATTCATACTCATAATTTTTATACTCTCAGATAATAATATTAACTATTAAATTTGCAAACTTATTTCATATGAAATAGTTCACAAACTTTCAATCTACGGATTGCAATAGGAAGGGCAGAGCTTTAAACTATCATAACTTTGACGCACCCTGTCCAGAATCAAAAGTTCAATACATTCTGGAAAGGGAATAGAACAAAAAAAAAACCTAGAAATGGTTTTTGGAAAATCTCAACCACTTAAGAGCAGTATTTTCTGCAATACTGCTCACTAATTACCCAGAACAGCAGTTTGACAATAGGATAGCCTTGTAATTACTCTGAAGTAATGTTCCATCACACTACAAAATAAATAGTCTAAATAAATTTTGCAATTCTCTACCTAATCAGATAAAATTAAGCTTCCAACAAGGAATTCTAATAGTGAATACCATTTGATAAATCTTGTGATATGCAATGAGCAGTATTTTCCATTCATGAAGGAATAATGACTTTTACCTCCAACAACTTTCTTCTTCACTCATATGTTTAAACCAATCTTATATCCTTTACAAATATAATATTGGGAACATCCTAATGTTATTCCTTATTTAACATTACTCCTCATGTGCATCTGTAACAAGCAAATCAATTGGGTTGTCAAGTAACAAATTACCATGACAATCATGGCTCTAGGAAAATTCATCGCCAGCAATTCACCGATGGAAAATTCATCGTTAGCAATTCATCGTGGGAAAATTCACCACCATGACAAATTTATTGTGGGAAAATTCACCGCCGAGTAAAATTCACTGCCAGCAATTCACCGAAGAGAAAATTAACCACCATTAATGTTTTTTAATATATATTTGAAAAACTTTGATTTTTTTTGCAAAAAAATAATTTGATTTTTATAATAAAAATAAAAATATTTTTCAATATATTTTATCATATATTTTTCAATATATGATATTAAAAATAAAAAATAAATACATTAACTTAATTTTAATAGATCATAAATAAACACATGGAAAAATATATATTTTTAATATTTGTGCAAAGAAACACATGGAAAAATAAAAAATTGCATATATAATATTTTATATAAAATAAAAAAAATTCCATTGTTTCATGATACAATATTGTATAATATATATTTTTTTAAATATTTTTTTTATGTTGATTGTATAAAATAAAGGAACATAGCGAAAAATTAAAAAAATGTATATATAAATAAACACATGGAAAAATAAAATAATATTTGAAGTAGAAATTAAAGTAAATATATATATTTTTAAATTTTTTATGAAAATTAGTGCATAATTTTCATATCAAAATAAACATAAAAAATATTTAAAAAATAAAATTGTATTGTAAGGCAGGTGAAAATTATTTAATTTTTTTTTTCAAAGTTTTGGAAATATATATTGTAAAACATTAATGCGGTTAATTTTACCTTTGGTGAATTGTTGGTGGTGAATTTTACTTGGTGTTGAATTTGTCATGGCAGTGAATTTTCCCATGATGAATTTGTCATGGCGGTGAATTTTCCCACGGTGAATTGCTGGCCATGAATTTTCCGTAATCATATAGTTGCCATGCTACTATAGATAGTGATCTTGTCATTAATAAAATATTGTATGTTTTACAATCTGTTTTTATTGGAGACCTTGGCTTTTTGATAAAATAAATTCTTTCAATACAAGGTTACAATTCCCGTCAAAACTCTGATCATTTCTCCTTGCATTTAGCACTTCAATTTGAGTAATGCTACTATTTTGTTTTTAACACAAGGCCAACTACAGAAAAAGGGTTAAGCAATTAGTTTTCTTTTAATATTAACAATATCATGATTATATTTAATTTGTGATTGATATTTATTGATATCTTGATGTCTACTCCAAGGCCCAATTCAAATTGTCTTAATTTGGTTCCTCAACTATTGTTGTAATTATCTTAATCTATGCATGGTTTATGTTATCCTGCTGGAAGAACCAAAATAGGCTAGGTATCCTTAAGAAGAATTCTATTGTTCCACTATCCAGTTGTACCCATTTCTTCATTATCAATATGATTGGCTTGCTGGCAATCATATTATCCAAGCCATATGCTTATTTTGAATTAGTGCTTCCGAGATCAGCATATCCAAGTGTAAAATTACATGTGCTACAATCCTCAGACTTTTGCTACAACTCTCTTATCTTTAATATTTAATAATTTATGCTTTAATTATTCCAAATTCCTACTCAATTTACTTTCCATTATACCCAATTGTTTTTGGCAGCCCAAAATATTTGTGTGCCCACAAATTACTTGTTGTTGCTGCTGCAGTAAAAGCGTAGACATGCAGTCTGCAAATTATTAATGCCTACTTTGGTAGGTGTTTTGTTTCCTAAAGTAATGTCTCTACATTGGGTGAAAAGTAGTGAACCACAATCAAATATGATTAGTGAGATCAAATTTGGATAACATATGTTTGATTTATTATTGATGAGGTGGTATCTACAGGCCATGATTTATTTATGGAAGAGTCTTATACACAATCAATGAAATGGCTTTTAGATGCGAATAATGTCAAGACTCAAAACTAAAAACAATATAAGGCAAAATGTCATATTTAGCTATCAAAGTTGTAACGTTCTGGTGTATTCATCAAATTTCCCATCCTCAACGTCCTCTACTACAAAGGATTGTCTAAAAGTGTGGTCTAAGAATAAACCAATTATGAGCTGCATTTGAACATGAAATAAGTTTACAACTTTACAGATCTAAAAAGTGTGATCTAAGAATAAACCACAGGTAGTCCATGACCTCACCCAAGGTTATTTAAGTGCATTGGATATAGATTTCCAAATGATGATAATGAATTTTAATGTCATTTATGTCAATATGGTAACTTAAAACTATCATAGCATGATTACTTGATTAGTCCTTCATTTCTATGACAATTTGTTTTCTCCTATCTTCTTGGTGCTGCTTTTCTCTTCTCAGAAGAAATGTATGCATTAATTTTCACCAGAAACCCTTCCCAACTTTTTTTTAATTTCCACCCCCCATCTATTAGGTGTAAGCAAAAGATATAAGCATCTTAAAAGGATACAACACTTGGAAATTTTTATTTTTCCAGATGTTTCCATTGCAACTGCCCCGCTAAGCATGCATGCCAAATATGGAATCCTTAACAAGGCATGTGGGGGACCTATTAAGTTTACTTCCCCTTTCTTCTTTTTTCTTTTTTTGATTGATTTTTTTTCTATCAAATATAACAAAAAACTTTGCACCCAAAAAATGCATTGCATATACAAACTACTTAGACTATTAAGTATAATTCTGTTTTGAACAAAATGCCTGGAATCTCTAGGAAAACAATACTCAAAATGCAATTATATATAGTTGATGAACATGTTCTGCATTACTCAAAATTGTTTTGCTCATCTATCATGGAATTCTATATAAATAATACCTAAAATGCAATTATATGTAGCTGATGAACATATTTTGCATAAATTGTACTCTACTCCTCTGTCATGGAATTTTATATTCTTGAAAATCCAAGGCTAAACGTTGAATAAATCCATGGACTCATGGCATACTAAATTCTTGGAAAAGTAGGGATAAATGTTAAAATAAATCCTATTATGTTCCAAATTAGATTTTGAACACTAAGATTTGCTATGTTATTTCATCAAGAACCCATACCATTCTAAATTCTTGGAAAAGCGCAAGCAGGAAAAATGGGAGTCTGGGTTTGGACAAACAAATTTGAGAATGTATGAAATTTGAAGAAACGAGGATGTTATTCTTCAGAATCAGCTACCTTTAAAGAGGAATTGAAATGTTTAGGAAAAAATAGGGTATAGGGTTTGAATAAGAATTTCTTGTTAGAATATTTGAAAATTTCAATAAAATTCATTCAAAATTTCAAATATAACAAATACCTTTGCCCCCCAATAAAAATATTACATCTACAGAATGCTTAAGCACAAATCTAATTTGAACTAAGTGCCCAGTTATTCTGTAGAACTTTAAATTCTATTCTACTCCATTGTCATGAAAAACTATGGCAAAAAGTTTAATAAATTATGGTCCGTTCTAGGCTAGATTTTAAACTATAAATAATACTTTGTTCCTTGGTCATTCCATTTTAAATCCTTGCTAAATGAAAATTATGAGGATAATTTGACCCTTTGTTAGCCTATCATTGCTATAGCCTCCCTCCCCTCATCATATAATATAGGTGGAGGAGTTACAAATTTTGACAAGATCTAGGGTTTTTAATAATATTACCTGTTTTCTTGCATAGATGCCCCATGGGTTGAAGAAAATGGGATCCCACGGGTTGAAGAAAATGGCATCTAGGGAATAATATTTTCTGCAGATCCTGAGCATTAAAAAACCAATGATCACTTCTGGCCACACCCATTGTTATAAGCCTTCCCGCCACACCCATTGTAAGCCTTCCCGCCAGAAGAAACTGCATCCCGAGTGCGACGCCATGGCTGTAGCAACAGACTGGAGAGCCAACTGACATCGAAAAGGTGGGAAAACACATTGGTTTTATTTTAGGGAAAAAGGTGTGGGAAACAATTAATTATATTTTTAGAGAAAGGTATTTTTTCTATTGTCTTAATTTAAGACAATGTAAAATAAAAAATATAATTTAAATATGTTTAATTTCTATTGTCTTAATTTGAGACAATAAAAAATAAAAAATATATAACTTAAATATGTTTAAGACAAAATTAGTATTTTGTCTTAAATTATCGTCTCAAAGGACCCCTCTATGTAGAAGTGAAAAATTTAAACTTGTTGTTCTATTTAGTAACATCATTGTGTCATGATGAGCATGTAATCTTTATCTATCACTTGCCCTCTCTTTTTTAAGTTTTTTCTTGGTTTGCAACTAATCATTTTTTGTCTCTTTGACTTCTCTATCATCCTGATGATGAATTACAAAATGTGATCAGAAATATTTATAAAAAAAACTCTCACACAATTTAATCTAAAAACAATGTATAATAATCAGATTTCGGATAAACCGTAGCGAGCCCATCAACGCCGGATCATACTCCATGATCCATCATCGATGATTAGCAGATAGAGAGACATGGATCATGGATCATGGAGTATGATCCAAACGTTGATGGAAAAAAATCGCATCACAGTTTTATCCAGAAATCTTGATTTAATGATCATGGATGTGGAAACAAAATGTTATTAATAAAAATATTAACAAGTTTTAATAGCTTATCCTTACAAGTACATAAACTTTCCAAGATAGACATCATTTGCTCCGTATTGCTCTATGTAGCTTCTTACCCCCAGCATTGGCATACTTGTGCGCCATGGATACTTGATGACATTCTACCTGTGAATTTAAAAAAGGAAATACTGAATGAATTATTTATTTTCTCATACTACATAAAACATTTGATATTTAGGATAAGCGTCTGGGTTGTACACCTCTCCCCGAACGTCCTTTTGAGAGCCCACTTGTCAAAAGTACCTACACTTTCCAAAGAATTTGTTAAATATCTGTGTGTATTGAGCTTCGCTTCTTCCATTATCTTTTCTCCAGGGAATGCAACTTGGGAGCAGTGATGCATGTTTAACATATCTATAACTCCCTTCTGTGTCTAGCCCATGAAGTAGAAGAACTCTCCATTTTCGTCTCTGAACAGATCGAATGCATAGTTGAAAGGAACTGCATTTTATTCATTTGCATTAATTAACACAATCAATCTTCACGAATCTAATGTTTTTTGCATAGATCTTAAAGCTTACGGACCATAGTACTACCATATCTTGAAAAATTATGACCAAACAATTCAGATTACATAATTTACACGGTGCATAACCTTCTAATATTTCGATACAAATACCGTAATTTTCATTACCGTGGTCACCAAACTTGCTAAGAACAAAGCTCAAAAAGCTTAAACATTTTTGCTCTCCTGTGTGCATAAACAATGCAGCTGTGGATGCAGGGGAGCCCATGAAGGATCCATTCTTGGACTGAAGTTTAATTATTTTATCCAAATCTATGATTTCCTATTACCCCTGCAATGAGTGGAGTATTGTTGTTGGAATGGCATAGACGACATCTAGCGAGATCCTGCTAACACCCAAAAGATAAGTATAATGTTAGAGACCAATTGACTCATTGGAGGAGGAAAGGTAATTGACAGGAAACAATGACAAACTCACTCACTTTTTAAGTTTAGTCTACCGCTTCTCATTAATCAGCTTAAAGTAAGGGAGTTCATAAGGGAGATCCAATCCTAAATTTTTAGCTTCATTGAGCATTGAAATGAAGATGATCTTAAATCCACTTGGACGGTGATTGTCCGCTCCTCACTCCACTCGATCAACATGTTTCTTTATAAATTCAATGCCTACAACATTTTTTGGATATGAACAGATTAGCAAACGCACCCTCAACTACCAAAAGAAAATTAAAAATCTCCAATTTTATTCGTTTTCCAAACCTTTCTTCACTTGGGCATCCCTTGTATGCCAGAGAGTGAGGGTAATAACATAAGCGAGAGTGTCCAGATGTGATCATATGTCAATAAGTACAATTCTTCACCACAAGATCCATCACTCAACTGGTTTTGTAGAATCCACTGGAGTGTTTGAGGAAACTGAGGGCGGTTGGAGCCATCAATAGTAGGCACCCTGGCTACCCAGGCGGTATCATAGGCAAAAGAATTTGTTTCGTTGTCCCCCATTGATTTAAATATTGACTTTATCTCCACTATCAAGGTCTAAATACATTTCTCTATCTCAGCTGCATTCTGAATTCATGTCTTATGAAGCAAAACACATCAATTTCTAGCTAATTCAACAAAACATCCTTAACAACTAAACTCAAGTTATACCTACTCATCATAAGAGAATACTAAAGCATTGATCTTATCTTCCATCTAAAAGGCTCGATGGAATACTCGTTGCAATACTGTATAAGAATTTGTAACTCCAAAATTGAAAACATCAGTATTAGACTTAGACTGAAAGAGTGAATATGTGTTGTATTATCAGAATCCCTAGGTTTATTTACAATCAAAATTTGTTAGATGCATTTTTCAGTCTAATCTAGTAGAATTTTTCTTTTCATTGACCAGTAGAAATAGTACTGTCAGTCCCATCCGCAAAGCAAGCCACGATCTTGCCACACTATGAACCATCTAGTTGCTTACTAGATACGGTTCTACCTACTTCAACAAAAGATGGTTGTTTAATATTGTCCCTCTACATGCTATCAAAGCTTCCACTGAGCTCAGGAATGACTATGTAACATAAACTTCCATTCGTGAGGAAATTCATGGTTGAGGAGAAAGAAAACAAAGTAGCACTAACCATTCCAATCGAAATATAATCTTAATCAGTTGAAAACTGATTTGTTCTGAATTTGAAGCAACTTCGTCAAAATAGACCGTTATATACAAGATTAACACCAATGTACCCAATCACTAAAGTCTTTTTTTCATTTTCAAAAAGTTAATTGTCCTATGACATGTTTGCTATTACTTGAATGCACAAGAAGTTCAATCTAAACTTTTCCAATTCAAGAAAGTACCTAAGAAACTACCTAGACTTAGGAAACTTCGTATGATAGGGAAGTCCAATAAATACAAAAGAGAAATCTAATTAATATTAAAAAAGTATAATATTTAGTTAGGCCACCGCTAATCTACTGAAAAAATGACATGAGTTAGACTGCAACATGCATAGAAAGCATGAAAAATGACATGACTTATCATAATGCCCCATCATATGAGGGACCCCATGAGACGTGAGCAGCATGAAGCTAGGGTGATGGAAGATGGCAGGGAAAGGGAGAGAAACATCCTATTGTTACTTTTCTTTTATTCCGCTTGTTCTTTTTGTGGCTACTTTGCTTTTTTTCTTCAAATATGAAGAGTAATTTAAAGTAATTTAATCTATTATTAATATATTATGTAAATTATAATAAATAAATATTATTATCTAAGTATAAGTATTAATGATAAATTATATTTATATATCATAACTATTATTTCGAATATAAGATTTGATAAATAGTCTATCCAAGATTCAAATGATTGAAATAAAGTACACGGAAAAATAAAATATGAGAAAGAATAAACTATATTCTTCTTAAGAGAATGCAAGAATTCTATGAGCTTGAGAGTTAGGATTGCAAAGGAAATTTCTTCATCATATAAGCCAAAGGGAAAGATAGTATGTAACTAGATTATGACAAGTGTTGTCATCTTTTTTAGGTGTGACAACTCAGATCATTAAATCTCAACAACCTTATCCCTATGTAAAGTTAAGCTAGTGTCAAGAGGACCTAAGTGGATAACTAGCTAGGAAATAAATTAATTAGATAAAGTACCCCTTTCACATTAACACCCCTTGTTAAGTGCAACTTAGAGGGAAGTATACAATGCAAAGATGCAAATATGGGTCATGACTATTAGGCCTGATGAGGTGCCCAAATATATAAAAGCCTCTCAACTATAAAAGAAGGAGAAAACCTAGTGGAAAAAAACTCCCTCCCATGAGAGGTTGAATGAAATAGGTCTAAGTGACCCCCCCATAAGAGATTTCCCACACACCCAAGAGAGACCAAAGATGAGCATACTTGGTCTTAGTGAAGGGTTTGGTGAATATAACTGCAACTTGGTTTTCTATAGGATAGTAGCACAAATCAATGACCCACTCCTAAATCAACTCCCAAAGAAAATGCATATATGGATCTCAATGTGTTTGGTTTGTTGTTGATGGATTGGATTCTTCAAGATCTGGATGGAACTCTAGTTGTCACAATCGATTATCGATGGCTTCTGAAATGTGATACCAAGTTTAGTGAGGATATTATGAAGCCAAATATCCTCAGTGGTATCATTGACAACCCTTGATACTCAACCTCAATTGAAGAAAGAGCAATGGCATGTTGCTTCTTGCTTTTCCAACAAATGAGACTAGAACCATAGTGAAAATTGTAGCCAAAGGTGGACTTGTGATCATCAATATCACCAAACCAATCAAAATTTATGTATCCAAGTAAGTCTAAACTTGTCCCTATTGCATAGTGAATCCAATATTGATGAGTGTCCTAGATGTAGTGCAAGTTGCATTTGGTAGCTTTCTAATGAATGTCATGTGGTTCCATTATGAAATGTGAAACAATTCCAATTGCAAAGGAAATGTCAGAGCGAGTATGATTCAAGTAGATGTGGCTATCAACAAGTTAATAATACAAAGTAGCATCAATTAGGGGTGTGGAACATTTCACCTCATGCTTAACTCTAGATAGAAAGGGAGTTGGTATAGTCTTACAATCAGACATATAAAAATGTGACAATAGATTAAGAACATACTTGGGTTGTGCAAGAGAGATACCAGAAGAGGTCTGAGTGATCACGATTTTGAGAAAGTAGTGCAAGAGACCCAAGTTAGTCATGGAAAACCTATCATGCAAAGAAGTCTTGACAATTATGATGATGGTTGAAGTGCTCCTAGTGACAATTAAGCCATCAACATAGAGAGCCAAGAAGAGAAGAGCATCCTCCTACCACAAGATGTAGACATTTGAATCTAAGTGACATCTGGAGAACCCAATGGAGCAAAGAAAGGAGTCCATTTTGGGGTACCAAACTCATGGAGCCTATTTGAGGCCATAGAGAGACTTCATTAGTTTGCAAACTAAGGAAGAATCTTGAATGAAACCTTGTGGCTACTCCATATAAATTTCTTCATGTACATCTCCATGAAGAAATGCACTCTTCACATCCATTTGATGTATACTCCAACTATGAGTTGTAGGAAATAGCAAGTAGCAATCAAATATACTTCATTTTGACAATAGGGGTAAAGGTCTCAGTGTATTCAATACTTGGTATTTGAGAGAAACCTTAGGCCACAAGTCATGCTTTATATTTTTCAATTGATTCATCTACTAAAAATTTGGTTTGAAAGATTCACTTATAGAAAACCAATTTTCTTCCCTTAGGAAATGGAACAAAATCCCATGTTTTGTTTTTCTTTAAAGAGTTGTACTCTTCCTCCATTGTGGAATCACACTCAAGAATACTAGATGCTTCAAGAAATGATTGTGGATTTAAAGCTATGGCGATGCAGGAATGTGGAATGTCATGATGTAGTGAACGAGTCCTCATTGTATTTGAAGGATCCCCAACAAGAGTGCCTACAGACTCAAGTGTTTTGCAAGCCCAACGAGGCATGGTAGGGGATGGAGGAGGAGATTCCAAAATCTCTAAAGAGGAATATGAAATCCCATGATCAACTCAACAAGTAGAGGAAGCTTGAGGAAAATCGTTGATGTTAAAATCATCTAATTCCACTGTTGAGGAAGGAAGAGTAGAGGGTGAGCTAGGAGAGCTTTCCTCAAAATGTACACTAAGCTTAATGAAGAGGTCATGTGTTGTAGGATCCATTAGATGATATCCTTTAACACCATTAGGGTAACCAACAAAGATGCAAGGCCGACTCTGAGGCTCCAACACCTTGCACTACTTTGAAGGAATATGTCGACATGGGGAGCCAAAAAATATAAAGTGCCCCACAATTGGTTTCCTGTCACACAAGGCTTTGAAGGGAGTGATTCCCTTTAATACCTTATGTGGAACTATGTTCTAGATGTGAGTAGAATATTTGATAACTTATGTCAAATATACAGGTGCAAGGGAGCATGTATGGATCATGCAGCCAACCATCTCTTTCAGGGACCTATTTATCCTCTTAGATACGCCATTTTTTTGTGGTGTGTAAGCAATAGTATGTTGAAGATCAATGCCTTCAAGAGTATAAAATTATTTAAATTGATGCTTCATATATTCTCTACCATTATCAGTATAAAGAATTTTCACACACTTTTTAGATTGCTTGTTAGCATGAGCCTTAAACTCTTGAAATCTATCAAATACTTCTACTTTGTGTCAAAGAAAGTAGACCCATGTATATCTGGAATAGTCATTAATGAAGGTGAGAAAATAATGAGCCTTACTGAAAGATAATGATGGAAAAGAAACCTCCAAGACACTATGAACCAATTCAAGGACTTTTGAAGCCCTCCAATCCTTCCCTTTATCAAACTTGTCCTTGGGATGTTTTCCCAAGGTACAATCAAAACATATGCCATCATAAAAATTAATTTGATGAAGAACCATGACCATATTCTATTTGCTGAGTTGTTGAAGATAGTGCTAGTTGAGATCCAGCCAAACTACTCATGCCATAGTTTTCTCATAGAATTTGAATGGGTGAGCAATATGGTGGAATGTGAATCAAGTACAAAATAAGAGAAAACATACAATCGAGACTCGTGATTGTCCTTACCTACTACAAGGAGAGCATTATCTTCAAGATTCCTAATGCTAACATAATTTTAAGTGAATTCAACTTTTCTATCACTCTAAGTGATTTAGTAGATGGAGATAAGGTTGGATAACAAATTAGGAACATAGAGGACATCCTCAAATGTACTATTACTAGCATCAATTGAACCCTTCCCAATTACATCCACTAGAGAATCATCCCCAATGAGAATGTTGGGTACATAACAAGGATCCAACAAAGAAAACTATCCTTTAATAGAACCCATGTGATATGATGCACTTGAGTCAAGAATCCATTGTTGTGAAGAATCAACAATAGAAACAAGTGTTGTTGCTTTCGCTTTACCTAATTTAAAGGAGTAGAGGATTGTTGAGCAACAAAATAAGGTAGAGTAATGTTGTTCTTTTTAAGAAGAATGTTTAACTCATCAATCTGCTTCTTATGACAAGAATGTTCTTCATGACCAGGTTTCTTACTATAGCTACAGGTTGGAATCTCCTTTTAAAAATTCCCCTTTGAAGAGGAGGAGTTGGAGTAAAATTTTGTTGTAGAAGATGATTGTGCTTGATCTCTTTGTGACTTCTTCTTGAACTACTTTTTTTAGGTTTCCCCAACTCTTTCTGACCCTTTAGTTGACCATCTAATAAACTCTTGTGACTACGAAGGCTTAATAAGACCCATATAAAGTATCTTTCCTTGTTCTTGCATTAATATTTTAGAAAATGAAGCAAAATAAGGTGTACTGAATGCAGATCCCATTGTCAACCTATGAGTTTGAATGCTAGAAATAAAAGTTGCATATTTAGGTTCAAGTCTATTGAGAGTTATATAGACAAGTTGTTCAATGTTTTTCTTCTCTAAGCCACATGATTTATATTATTCTCTAAGGTCGGTGACCTTTGTTACGTAATCTCAAATATCTTCAAAAGACTTTGGAGCAAGACTCGTTAGTTCGTTGTCAATTTGATAACCATGAACTTAATTAGTTGTACCATACAAAGCTTTTAATTTTTCCCATGCATCATGTGAATCTTTACATTCTTCAATTGGAAACATTATATCAAGAGAAACTAAACTCCTTAAACAACCAAGAGCTTTTGTATGTTCAAACATCCAAAGTAATTTTTCCTTATCATTTGTGGGTTTAGTTACCTTCTTTTCAACATAAGGTGTATATCCCAGTTACATTAAAGAATTCCATGCATGTTGATGCCATGTTTTGTAGTTGTATGGAGTGAGCAATGTAAACTTAAATGTACCCATTGTGAAGGAAAAATAGAGCACAAAGTAGAAGAGATGTACAAGCAGAAAGACAACAAGAGACCCACATTATTTACTTAATCAAAGTGTTGGTGTAAATAAAGCCTTGTTCCTACCTAATTCATTACGAGGATACTTAAGGGAATTATTTACATGTTAAGTTTACTTAGGTCCTTGGAATTTGCTGGTGCTCAAATCTGCTATCCACTTGAATCCTAAAGGGTTGCTAGTCCTAATGGTCATATTCAATGAGAGATTGAAATAAAACCTCTTTCTTCCCTACACTTCAGGCTCTGTTAAACCTAGGAGGGTGATCCCAATAGTGTGCTTTTAGATACTTGTGTTCCAAATTATCAAACATAAAGTAAATAGATAATTCTCCTTCAAATGCTTAATAGACATAATACCCTAAAGGTTTGGTTGACCTTCATGACAATTTCTAAATTAAACATGAGAGATGTAA
>VDFB02059359.1:0-40375 GCA_007258455.2 Sequoia sempervirens | reverse complement strand
ATTGTTTATGAATGGGCAGAATTCTTTGGTGGCAGCGCCACTCTAAAAGTGCACCACATTCATCTTATTGTCTTGTCTTTAAAGTTGGGGGCTATTTCTTGCTGGCTTCACCCTTTCTAAAATGCACCTGACAATGATTTAGTGGCAGATTATCAGTAAAAGTGTGCTTGAAAATGTTTTTGAATGAATTAAGTGTCTAAGCATGATTCTAACATGAGTTTGCAATCACTTAAAATTGGGGAGTAACATCATTGTTTTTAGAGTCACACCTTAAATTTTTAGGCACGGATCACTATATGTCTTGTCAGTTAAAGCTCCATTTCATATTGGCTTGGACATTGGAAAGATGACATTTCACTTAAGTCTTCTTTGTTGGGCAGAATTTAGACTTGTCTTTGCCATCTTATAAATATGGTGTAATGTCCCCTTCCTAACCTGTTAAGTGGAGTGGTAGAGTTAGCCTATTCAACAGTTCCTGTTGGCTAACAAGTTGTGGTTAGGGAACCTTGGTGTTAGCTTCTTCAACATTTTGGTGTTGTAAGGTGCATTACACCCTTTTCTGGAGTGTTTTTTGTGTTTTTCCCATATTATTTTTAGTCAGTCTCGGGCACCGACGAAGCCAGTTGTCTATCTTGCTATTTTTAGTATTGTTGGTGGATGTTATTCTCAATGTCATTTTGGCATTGGATATAGTCCGGTGAATTTAAATTAAATAACGATAAGTTATAAATAAATAAAGTTGAATTAAAGTTTTAACTTTATCGTTATTTTAATTAAGGGTCTATTGTGGGGGCTAAGGATAAAGTAAGATATTTAATTTAAAAAGTAAGGCCCTTTTATGTGTTTGGGCACCACATTGGAGAAATAAAAATTAAAGTTGAATTTTTTTAAAAGGTGAATAGCAAGTAAGGGCGTGGGGCTTTGTGAGTGATATAAAACAAATTTTTGAGGAGCTCATTCTTTATGTTGATTTTGGATGTGAATACTCTCTATTGCTGGAGGAGCTATTCTTCATGAGGGTTTGTGAGGATGAAATCCCTTGTAGGCGACATCTCCTATGTTGGTGGAAGATCCAGTTTGGGAGATTTGTGGTGATTTCCATTCAGGAATTACGAGTTTTTGGAGGATTTTCAGGTCTGAATATTTGAAGTATTGGGTTGAGGAACAAACAAGGTTGTGGCATTAATTTTCAAATCAGTTAACTCTTGTTTTTGCTGGTCGAGCCATTCTTGGATAGGCTGTACCCCTATTTATTGCATGAGCAGACTTATAGGGCAGAAATGTATCATATTGATATCATTTGCTGAGTATAAGGAGGTCAAATGTAGACTTTATTGGCAATCTGAGTGTAGTGAACCACTCCTCTGTTGATTTGTTTCACGGAGTTTGTAGGACTGATTTTTTGTTTGTTCTTGTTTTTTTTTGTCTTTTTGTTTTTTGAGTTACTTGCTAATAACACTAAATAAGAGCTAAAGGACATGTGCATGAAGTATAAACTTTGATTAAACTAGTCTACTAAGATACGTCGGATAAAAACACTTAATACTTGAAGCCAAATATGAGTTCTTCATTACATTAGAGATTACATAAAATAGATGACTTACATAGGATTCAAAACTAGATACATCATATGCAATAATTCAACTTACAGCCATACAGCACTGTGAATAGTGTTTTGCTACAGTACCAAACCCCAAATAAGTGCTTACAACTTTCAAATGACAAGCTTCTCCCACCAAAAGACGAATTGAAAAGCTTTTTAGGGTAGGGGCGCCCCTTTTGGAAGTGATTGCAGCCACTATAAGGAGGTGTTTTTTTTCTTTATGCTGATTGAAACCCTCATGAAAGGGCCGTTGGCTGTAGATGCAAAAATCAGCTCCAAAACCTTCTAAAATGCGAACAGCTCCCATGTAGATAAAAATGGAGTCAATGGCAGCATAGTCCCTTTCAAAAGATAGCTCTAATAACTTGCAAACAGCAATATATGGCTCCAAATGAAGTAACCAAACTCAGATCAACAATCTTAAGGTGGTGTTTCACACCCTCAAGCAGCTCGTAAGTGAACAACAAGCCCTCTCCAGGCTCATCCACTGCAAAAATCAGGAAACCCTAGTTTTCCCTCTCTCCCAAACTCCAAACTCACAAGCCAAAGCATGTAAAATAACTCAAAACATGAGGGGGTTGAACTTCTCTTTCTTTTATAATTTTACATTGAAATCACTATTCATTAAAGTGAGTACTATTCATTTAAGTTATAACTTTTTTCACTTTAGTAATGAATAGTAACTGAAAAATATAAAGTGACCCCTCCATTTTAAAGACACATGGTCCCTAGACTAAGGATGGTGAAATTAAAGGTGAAGATCATAATTTTAAGCACAATTATCACACCAAATGCACAAATTCACCCCGTCACCATACTCCAAATATCAACACTGCAAATTCACGACCAAGTGCCCGTTCAAGTGACCCTCTATGCAGAATCATTAGCCTATGAGGGTCGACATGATAGGCTAATCCTTTGATTCTCGGAAGATTAATTAGAAGGGACATTACACTGAGCAGGTTTGAAAGTGGTTATTGCATTTCCAACTGCCCATAGGGGCTGTACAACTTCAAGCAGGGTGTGGGAATTGCTGCAGCAGGAATCTAGGGTTTTCAGTGCTATTTTGTAATGTCCCTCTTGTGTGAGCAAGAGAAAATAAGAGGGAAAAATAATGTTTTATCATGTTGATTTTTGGCACCCTAGGGAAGGAAGTAAAACAAGATTTAAATTTGAATTTTGGCACCAAAGTTATTTTAATATTTTATTTGGGGCTGGGCGACCCCTTTGGAAGTTATAAGGAGGGCAAAAATAATAATAAAATAATAATAATAATATAAATTGAATTGGGGTTTGGCGCCCAATTGAGGGGATACAAATTTAAATAAAAAGCAAAATGAAAAGGGGAAAAGTGTTGCCCAAATTTGGCCAACCTATTTGGAGCAGCCAAGGAGTGGGTGAACTTGCATAAGTAATAGGTGTGATTTTGTAGCAGCAACCTTGAATAAACTTGTAATCATAATTTGCATGTTTTGGGTGGACAAATTGGTGCTATATATTGCTGGTTACATTCATACTTAATTTTAGATGTGTTCATCATATTCTTTGAAGCAAATGGATGAGTTTATGTTGTTGTTTTATGCTTGTTTCATCTCAGAAGTTTTATATCAGAAACTATGGTTTTTAGTAAAAAAATTGAAGTACAATAATTAGGGAAAAAGTTTGTGTTTCAAAAACCAAAAAATTCATCAATATCCTAGTGGGGATATTTTGGTGGTATTAGAGCTTGGATCCTGCTAGCTTGGAGGGTTAGATTCTATGATGCAGTTAGAATCATGGGTTTTGAAGTTGTTGATGATATAATGGTTGCTCATGAAAGGTACTTTGCACTTCCATAAGAGGTTAGAAATGATCTCTCATTTAGTTGCTATACAGAGTATTGGAGGGACAATAGCAAGAAAAAGAGGGAATCAAAGAAACGTGAGCAGCCAAGTGTTATGGACATCTTGAATAATCTTCAACAAGAATTTATGTTGTCAGAATAGAGATTAGCTCGTAGCTTGCAGTGGTATGGAGATTCCCTATCAAGACAATCTAGGCTCTATAGCAACTTATCCACATCTGAAATATCTAGAAATCTCTATGAGGAGTTTATCAAGGGTTCTAAATCTGCAGTCATTGATCAACCTATAGGTGAACAAGGTTCTAGAACAGCCATTGAAGAAGAGCATGTTGAAAATGTCCAAGTGATAAAAGAAGAATCGCTTCCTTGTAATCAGCCACATGAAGATATGGGTACTACCATTGACCCATCTCTTGAGCAGAGCATCACCACATTATCTCTACATCATGGTGGCAAGGAATGTGATGAGCAAAACGACTTGGGTATATTAGATCATAGCCCTTTTGCATGGCATGATAGAGAAGTTTGATTTAGGGTTGAGAAAGATGATGTGGAAGGATGTGTGGAAAAGAACATTATTTTCAAGGAGCTGACTTGTTACGATGCAACTCTAGCTTCAAAACAAAATTAGATGAAGAAGATGTTAAATTAGAAAAACATTCACCTATGAGGTGGTTTTTACATTGATGATACAACTTTTGGAACAACCATTGAGGGTATGCATGGAAGGATGTTCATGGGACAAAGCTACACACAAGGTATGTCATTTCCTAGTAAGTTTGATGGTCCTTGTTTCATGCACATGATCACATTTGATGACTACCTATTGGAGTTGTATGAGAAACATTTTGTTGAAGAGCCACCATGCAGGAGCACAATCATAAAGCACCAAAAGGATGGCCTAGGTAAGAAGGTCCCAAGCACTTGATAAATGCATGGTTTGTCATGGATATTGTATAATGAAATAATTTGCACCCTATGTGCAATTTTGCCTTTGTCCACCTTAGAAACCAAGTTTGAGGTTTAATTCCACTCGCTTCCACTAATGACAAATAACTTGCGCTTGTTTGTGTGCTCTGCAAGCCGCAATACCGCGACGTTATCGTGACGCCCATCACGCCGACGCCGCTTACGGCCCCTCGGTATTCCTATGGTTGAGCCAACAAGCATACCTTTCAATCGGCAAGAAGTTGTAACGCCCTTTCAAATGAATCGACCGAATAATATGGTCGTTTTCTCTCCCTCATTCTTCTTCTTCGCTATTCACCCTTCACCAGCATTTCATCTTCTTGGGACTTTTCATCATATCAACAAGTTATTCTTAAGACCTTCTACGCATTCACTCGCTTCACTTCCTCACTCACCTTAGCATCCAGCATTCCATTGCAGCAAAGTCTTCACCCCGGCCACGTGAGCACGCCGCCTTTTGGGACCACAACAGCAGAGGCTTGAGTTCTTCATTTCTCCCCCAAGCAGCCTTGAGTGCTCTTGGTGGAGGTGGTAAGCTTCCCTCTCCTCTCCTCTATCACTTGGTTGAGTAGCATAGCATTGTTTTGTAGTGTTTGTATTCTTGTTACTTTATTGCTTCTTTATCTCGTTTCCTTGGCTGTCCGTGGAGGTGGAAACACCTAAATGGGGGTTTGACTGAGGCAGTCCCCTATACAACCACCCAACATTTTCCCTCTTTCTGTGTGTAGATGAGTGTGCTTCTCGGAAGATCAGCTAGCGAATGAATTCCTCGGTGAGATCCTCCTTGTTTTCCTTACTCTTGCTTATTTGCTTTACAATATTAGAGAATACTTTGTTTACTTGCTAGTGTCATTCTGGCCTTTTAGTTGAGTAGCTAGGTCATTAGTTGTTTTGGTGAGTTCAACCTTGTCTTTACTATTGTTTGACCGTACGGACTACAACGCACTTTAGATCTCAAGGAAGGCCGCTGCCGCTTCAGAACTGGGCTAACGCCCTTGGGCGTAGAGCTCCTGAGGCACAACAAAGTTGAACCTAAAAACTGACTTGCCTAGCCCTGCATTGAAACTCGGGATTGCAGAGTGATTGTAGGGCATCATAGTCCTCATCATTCTCATCCTCATAACCCTACACATTACACTTAGCTGAGGTAAGTTAGGGCAGCCTCTCGCATCTTGACCCTCTGTGACTTGGGGTCTTGCACGCAGTGGTCCCCCTCTCTTACAACACCCTGGAAGTGGTTTGAAACTATGAGACTCACATACAAGGATCAACCATAGATGTTGAGAGCTAGTGATAAGAATGCAAGACCTAAAAAAGGTGAAGTTGTTCTCACATGCTTCAGCAGGATGAGGGTTCATCAATCAGAAGTGCGGAGCCCTGCTGAATTGGCCTTTAATTTTCTGTTTTGGATGCTTGGAGTTCTATCAAATAGATATTGCGTACACTAGTTCCAGCATATGATGTAGTTCCCTTGTGCATACAATGATATCCAAGCATAATTAAACTTCCAACAATGTTGCCAATTAACTTCAACTCCTTAATTGACTGTAAAGTGAAGTGCAAAGACAGCCACACCAAACTGGAATTTTTACAAATACTTGTCATACAACTCTAACCAGTAAGTATGGTTGTTTTCCTTTTTCATGTGATGTCGAAGTATGCAAATGATGGATAGTGTTGTTTTCCTTTTCCATGTGATGTTGAAGTATGCAATTGATGTCTTCTATCAAGAATGCAAATGACTGAAAATGCCAAGTAACTAAGCAATGCAATTATTTTCTGATTTTTAGACTTAAAGTGAATATGCAGCTATGAGGCATTTATGCAAACACTTGGAATGCAATTTCAACTCCAGCTATTTGACTGCAAACTCGCTACATATTGCAATGATAAAAGTAGTGTTGTGAAAACTCAATGCAAATACCCAGCATAAGTGATTCTAACATTTATTGTTGTGGAAGTAACTCTATGACAGCAATACATAAACAGACCAGTTTATATTGACTGTAAATATCTTTGCAATGAGAGAACCTGGGTATGATGTCTAAGCCTGAGAATGCAGCGCCTGGATTAGACTGGAAATCACTCAAATTTGAGAACACACTAATGTCTGAAGTCGATGGCTCCCAGCAATGACGTTTTGTCATGTACCCACTTGATACCTTCACAGAATCGACTATTTTTGTCTTCAATGGTAACGCCCAGGTAGCTGGTCTTGACAGTGATTTCTTCCCATAGGAATTGAGTCAAATAAAGGCCTCAATCAAATAAAACGAATTTGATTAGTATGCAGAGGGCTGCACCTTTGACTTCAACACACCCGACAAACTCCTTCCAGATGGCGTATTCTTCAAAATTACAAATATATCGGCTTCTCTAATATTTTTACTTCCCAATAATAATCGAAATTACCTTTCATATGCCATCCTTAACACGTCCCCTCCAAGGTCTCTTAAAAACGTCTATGCACAAAATGGTGACTGGAAAATGCATCGAACTTCTCCATATAAACACGTCCTTGCTTATTTCTTGGATTCTCACAAAAAAAGGGGTCTTCTCTTGCTGTATTACTTGCTGAAGGTGCGCCTAAGGTTATACATTGAATAGGGCCTTCGATTTGCAAAGTCTCTCACCAAAAATTGCCAAGGGAATAACCAAAAATAAACCCATTGAGTAGAAATCACGAAATCCGGCTGTAGCTTGTTCTTCTTACTAAAATCTTCGATTTTTGAGCAGCTAGGAGTGATGGTTCCACACTCGAAACTGGCTGTGAGGGTTTTTCCAGTCCAAACCAGAAGGTTCGACCAATATCTTCATGAGATATATTCATTCAAAAAGTGGCGAATGATTCTCATTTCTTTCTTTTGTTTGTTTCCCATTCAAAATATTAAAGTGACTCTATATAGTGCACTTTTAAATATTTCATTTAAGTCACTTATCATCTTGCTTAATTAATTATTTAATATTACCTTTTAAATATTAGCTTGACACTTAGGCAATATTAAGTAATTAAGCAAAGGATCCCCTTATTGTGCCTTTAGCCCTCGGGAATTATAAGGCTAAAATAGTATTTTGCGTGTTTACCGTGAAAGGGACATTACATCAACTAATAAGTACATGTGTCTTCATAATGACCACAAGGAAGAAGGGCATGCTGTCACAGGATGTGCCAAATCAGTGATGATTGATCAGATTTATGAAGGTGATTTTGAAGACAAATCAGAAATGTTGCATGGAGATTTTGGGTCGCATAAGTCACATCACTTGGAAGGGCAATTGAAGGAAAACAAAGGTAAGATTGTGGCAGCCCTAGCTCATTTTTTGATCATGTTCATAAGTTGATGGCAGGTTTATGTTGGAAGGCTTTAGAGAATCATGCAGATTTTGAAGGAGGTATATCTCTCGATGACTTGCACAAACTCAAGGAGGCTTTGGTGGTAGTGAAGTCAAACTACCTACACTTGCCGATAGAGATCATCTCCTCACACTTGGTGAGATATAATCAGATGCTTTGAGAAGAAAAGAAATGGAGGAAGGACATAGAGGATCCCATGATGAAGTCATGAAGATAAAGGAGACCTATGCACATAAATATGTAGTTTGCAGCCAGGGGACAAAAATTATAGCACATGACATAGTTGATTTTCCATTGAAGACATCTCTTGGACCAGCACTTGACGATGGGTAATTAGCAAAGGATGAAGACTTGTTTGAGTCCCTTGAAGGCACTACAAAGAGGTATAACATAAGTTCTGATTTTCTGTTTTATGACAACAATCATATTCCTGTGCATAACCATGAGATTGCAGCTATGTCACATGTGGGGAATGGTGTTGATGGATCCCCCAATGTTGGCACTCAAGATGTGAGTGTCAAAAATGAGGAATGTATGGTGGATCCAAGCCACAAAAGTTCTGATTTTGCATATCATACTAGGGAAGATGTGAAGAAGACACAAGATATGTGTGAAGGGTGGTTGCAAAGAGCTAGGATAGCAAATTTGTTGGCTGCCCAAACTAACAACACTTGCAAGAGATCAAGGAATGTTGTAGCCATCTAGATCATGCAAGGCAACAAAGGGAATCATATCTTAGATCACTATTTCTTCCAAGGGAAGAATGTGTTAAGGTTGAGCATGCAAGGGATGAGCCACTTGAGGTCAGCAAGGAAGGAGAACATTCAAATTTGGGTGAACATGAAAAGAGGTATGATTCAGAAAATTTTGTTTATACACATAGTTTACATCATGAGGATTGTGGGTTACCTCTTTTAGAGAGCCCATTGAAGGCTCAAATAGATGTGGATGGGTTAGCTGAGCATACACCTTTTGGACCAGTCAACGATGTGATGTATACATGTATAGGTAGAGACATTGGTGGTTTAGATTTGGTTGAGCCTTTGGTCACTCATGAAGAACTTGAGGAGTTCACTTGTGATGAGATACAATCCCATCATATTGATGTCTTTTTGGTGAAGCATGAGGCTGCCCTACTTTAAGGACTTATGGCACACATCATGGATGCAAATTCAAATGAAGATATTATGGAAAGGTATGATAACTGTTCTGATTTTTTGATTTGGAACAATGATCTTTGGGTTATGCATAATCTCGAGTTGGCTGCTCCTACTCATGAGGATGATAGTAAGAAGACATCTTCTATTGTTGGCACTCATTTGGGAGACAAACATGAGGTCTCATTTATGTGTCCAAGACACGAGGATCAAGTTAGTAAGACATGTCATGAGAGAGGCAAAGAAGATTCAAAGTATGTCTCATATGAGGAATGAGCCTTGTATGATGGCCAAACAAGTGGACCAATCAGGTTTGAGGTATGTTTCAGAATTCTTTGTTTGTACACGTAGCTTGCTTTATGAGAATTTGGTGTCACCTCTTTTAGAGAGCCATTTGAAGGCTCACATCATAGGCTTGGATGGCATTATGGAGCATACACTTTGTGGATCAAGCCACTAGTATTATGCCCTCATATGTAGATGGAGATATGGGTAATGCAGATTTGGTTTGGTCTTTGATCATCCATGGAGCACTTGAAGAGTTTGCTTGTGATGAGTCTCATCATGTTGATGACTCTTTGGTAGAGTATGTTGCTGCTCTATTTCAGAAATTTGTGATGCATGCCATGGAGACACTTGCCTTTATTGGGCATACTTGGGAGGTGAAGTTGCACTTTATCACAAGGTAAGGTATGGAGGTATTGCCATAGTGTTTGGTTTTGAGTTACTAATACTTGTGTTCTAGCTGGATTATGTCATAGGGATTGGAAAAAGCATGAAGATCTTGACCTTCTTGCCCTAGTTCATGAAGATCCACTCCATTCTTTGCTAAGGGATGACTTTTTTGCTCAATCGCATGTTGAAATCCTGCAGGCTACTTGGAGGACGACAACTGTTTGGGTGTTTTGGAGAGGTTTGGATCATCTCTTCATCATTGGGGAATGACGTATGGGTGATACTGTACCATCATATGACAGTGGTGATGATATTGGCACTCACTTGGGTCTGATTTTCAGTTGGAAGGTTTCTGTTCTGATTTATATCAGCAACATAGGTGGGGCTGCTTTGTTCTTCTATGCACCTACAAGGGGCGTTTTGCACATTCACGGGGGAATCCTTCGAAGTTGGAGAGTTAGTTGATGTTGATAGTTCCTTGAGGTACATCTATCTCCCCAATTTTGTTGGATGTGGTAGTGTGATGATATGGGATCTAGGTGGTGGTATGCTTGTTATTGCTTGAGGACAAGCAATTTCAGGAAGGGAGGATTGTAATGTCCCTTTTGGGTGAGTAAGAGAAAATAAGAGGGACAAATAATATTATATCATTTTGATTTTTGGCGCCCTAGGGAAGGAGGTTAAATAAGATTTAAATTTGAATTTTGGTGTCAAAGTTATTTTAATATTTTATTTGGGGCCAGGCAACCCCTTTAGGAGTTATAAGGAGGGAAAAAATAATAATAATAAAAAAACATAAAATAATAATAATAATATAAATTGAATTGGGGTTTGGCGCCCAAATGAGGGGATAAAAATTTAAATAAAAAGCAAAATTAAAAGGGGAAAAGTGGTGCCCAAATTGGGCTGACCTATTTGGAGAAATAAGGAGTGATTGCTATATAAACTGTCATTTGAAGGTTTTCATATGATGGGAATTAGTCTGCTTTTTTTAGATCAATAGTTATTACAGCTATTCCAAGGATGAAAACCCTTGTGAATAATAGAGTTGGACGAAAGCCTGGCTCTTCAAAGGAGGACTTCATGCCGGAGATTCACTTGTGCTTCAATGGAGTTTTATGCTAGATGTTCATGCTCAGATTTCATCAGCCTAGGCGACTTGAGGAGGGCAGATTTGGTGTTGTATTGACCTAGGGTTTCACCCTAGAGAGGAGTGCCCAAGTTGCAAGAGGAGCACTTCGTTTTGGAAGGGTAAAATTGGCAAGTTTGGAGGTTGTTGACAAGTTTTCAAGGGTTGCAAACCCTAAATTCAGACCAGCAGGCCAGCACACTCTTGTGGTAGGGTTTTGAAGACATTTCCATCATATATTTGCATTCATCATTGCATTTTTGTGAGCTGGAGCAAGTTTTCCCAGCTAGGGTTAGTTTAGGTCATCATTCATTTCATGTTTTGGCTTGTAAGTGGGGTTTCTTCATATCAACAAACTATTGTACATTGCTGGGCATGTTTGGAGCCCGTTTTTGTGGTGAACTTGCATAAGTAATAGGTTTGATTTTGTAACAGCAGACTGAATAAACTTGTAATCAGAATTTGCATGTTTTGGGTGGACAAATTGGTGCTATATATTTCTGGTTACATTCATGCTTATTGTTAGATGTGTTCATCATATTCTTTGAAGCAATTTGATGAGTTTATGTTGCTGTTCATGCTTGTTTCATCTCAGATGTTTTATATCAGCAACTAGGGTTTTTACCAAAAAAATTTAAATGCAGAAATTAGGGTAGAAGTTTGTGTTTCAAAAATCAGAAAATTCATCAATATCCTAGTTGGGATATTTCATATTTGCACTCCTTGTGGTGGCATCCAGCATCTCCTTTCGTGCCCAGCTGACTCTTCAAGTGAACCGAGCTATGTATGGGGGTTTGTGATTGCATTTTGAAGGTCCTATTGGCTGTAGATAACAAAATATCAGACCTGTGCATGAACAACAGTGCTGGGTATGTGTAAAATTGTCCATTTAATGCAAGCAATCCATCTGGTTATTGGTGTTAAGTTTCATACTTATTTGTAATGCTTTTTACATCATGTTTGGCATTATATTTGAATGAAGTTGTGTATTAGTTCATTGTTTTAAATGCTGCAACTTTCTATATAAACTGTCATCTACAATACACACATTCATACACCAGACTGCAAGTGCAAACTCAAAAACTCAAAAAATCAAAAAAATAGTTTGGGGCTAGACACTACATATGGACACATTTTTGGTATGGTTGTGCCACTACAAACTTGCACCAATATTGCTGATTTTCTGTTCATCATGTTAATGTGTGATTTTGAATTGTGTTTGACACTAATTGGATTATGGGCTCAATTTTGACATGGTTAAGCCACCTTGGAATAGCACCCAATTCAAGTTGGACATTTTTACTTTGAGCTGCGCTTCTCTTATGACTTGCCACTATTGCAGTTAGGTTGAAGTCTTCAACATTTCATCCTTTTTGTGTTAGAGGTATCAAACAATGAGGAAATTTATAATCTTCAATTGGTATATCTCATCCTTTGGTAGTTGCAACATTATTAATTGACAAGCTTGACCAAGACTTCATGAGTTCATATTTGGACAGGAATGAAATCTTGGTTTGACAATGATAACATGGCAAGAATGACATGGTCACCAAGTACAAAATTCACCAAAGGCAAAGTTTCATAGGGGTACCGTTACCAATGGACTTTTGCTCGGCTGTATGAGTTTTTGTATTTTACATCACAACCATTGCAAACCCAAACATATCCCCCACTAACTGGAACCTGCTGTATTATGTCAATGTGCTTACATTGTAGTGAATTTGTGTTTGTTTTGAAATGTGGTTGGCCCACCGAGCTCGAACTGGCTGCTGTTGTAATCCCTATCACAAGAAGTTTGGAAACAAACATTTCTAACAATTGAAAACAAAAAATATATATATCCGAACTCATATAAATTTTTGAACATAGAGGAATGAAAACAAAACAAGAGTGTTTGACTATAAAAAAAAATGAAAAAAACCAGAAAAACTTACCTCTAATCCAAAAAATCTTGCTTCATGATCTCCTTGGCAACAAATGGTCTTTTGCACACACATAAGAATGATAGTCCAATTGCTTTGAAACCTTCAGTAATCAATCTTCAATGCTAGTTGTGCAATGGCAATCAATAATGAATGTTCAGCATGTATATATGGTTTGTGTCTCGCATTTTCAAAATGAGGTAGAATGTGATTGTTTTTGTTTTTTAGGGTCTTTAGAAGTCAATTTTAGGGTTTGAGTTCATTATTTTTTGCTAAATCGTTAACCTAGGAGGTCAAAAAAAAAAGAAAATAAAAACAAAAAAAGACAATAGGTTCTTCCTAGATTTGCTGCAGGTACTGTGCAATATATTCAGGTTCTCTCAGATCTGCTGCAGAGTGAACCTAGATGAATCCAAATCCACCTTGTAGGACCCTAGTTGGACTCATAGATGACCCAGACGAGGACCTAGACATGGAATGAACCAAACCCAGTTCAAAGGGTTTCTTGAGCGAATTGTTAATATTGGTTACACTTGTTTGACTTGATTAGCCTGTCATGTCCAACAAACTGATATGTGAGATATCTTTATGCATATTTTTTTTCATCTTTCTTTTGTCTCAATGACAAACGACTATGTTTTACAAGTGGATATCATTGTTGGTTTTTCCCCCCTTTCTTTGTTTTGTTTCCACCAGAGAGGAGCATGTTTTCAGGGCGAACTTTCATTTATTTCATCTTGTAAGTGTTAATTTTATTATCAGATTAAGTGCACAGAAATTAATTCAAAATTTCAACACAAAGACACAGCAGATAACCTGGGAAAACCCTCCTCCTGAGGGAGAAAAACCCAGCAACAAATATCTCTTTATTATATATCAATAATGGTAACAAGTCTCTTTACAATGAGGCCAATCTCAAGGCCAATAATCAACACCTTCACAAGATGCAATGATAGACAAATAATCTACACTTCCTTGGACACAAATCTGCACTTGACGAATTCGCAATCTGCTCTTGAAAATTCGCAGTTGAGAGAAGAGAAGAGACTTCAAACTTGCTTGATGATAGAATGAGGAAGAATGAACTTCTATATATACATTGCAAGAGAGGTCGCACCTCTTCAAGGAGAAGGTCGACCACCAAAAGAAAAAATATAATTACAAATAAAAGCTAGGTCGGCCACCAAGGAAAATAATTACAAATAATAAATAATAATTACAAAGGAGGTCAGCCATCTTAGAGATATGTTGCCATTAAATAAGGAAGTATGAAGCCCGAAGCTGCAATAACATCAACACTCCCTCTCAGCTAGGGACGAATACTTCCTGCTGCACAAGACACATCACCTCATCGTGAAGTCTACCACAATGGCTACAACCATATGTGGAAATGAAACGATATCACCTCATCGTGATATCAACCATCATGGCTACTCCCATAGATGGTATGTACAAGTGCCCATCACTCAACGTGATGTTGTCACATCATCGTGACGTTCACCATGGCTCCCCTAGAGGGTGAAACACAAGTACAAGAAAAATCATCTGAAACTCTCTCTCAAACGATTGCTGTGGGGTGACGCACTTGACATCCTACATGGCTCTCGGTGGAATCAAAGGGATTTCACCTCGAACTCTTATAGAGAAGAACTCCCTTAATCAAAGAGGTTTCTACTCCGAACTTCTCTCTGAGAGAGAAGGAATTGTTAATCAAGGTTTCACCTCAAACTTCTCTCAGAGGCTCATTAATAGAAGCAACGTCTGGACTCCTTCTTGGTTGGGGCTATATTCTCCACCAGCCCAAGCTTATCTGAAATTACTCAAACTTTATCCCTGAGAGGGAAGCAGAGAATCGACTACTTACGATACCACTCTGCTCGATTGTCACTTCCATTGTGTGCACCATAATGCCTTATATCTCTAATAGTAGGTGATGACTGATCTCAACATATGCTTGGTTTGCAAATGCATGAAACATAGGTTGTGACTTCACATAATGGTTGCAATGAATGATAGTAGGCTCCATTGATTTAAACAGGCAAATCCGCAGCCAAGGAGCTTCAAAGTGGCTTCCCGGCTTGCCACAAGCTGCAATATACTCACTGCTTTTGCTTGTGCTCCAATGCACAGTTGACGCTCACATACGAGGGGATATCATCGCCAAATCCCAAGTGGAAGCAACATCAAAGGTGCTCCTTCCGTCGATTGACACATCACGCCCAATTAGAATCAAAATAATACAACTTCAAATGCATTGAAGAATATCAGCCCATCAAGCTGCCGCACACAAATTATCTCCAAGATATGTTTCGCTGCAACAAGATGTATCTGCCTTGGTTAACACATGAATTGACTGAGAGCACTCACTGCATAACAAATATCTGGTCTAGTGTTGACTAGATACATCAATGACCCAATCAATTGCCTGTATAATGTGGGATCCACTGGATCTGAACTAGTTGCAGCCTCTTTCAACTTGTGCAAGTTGGTTTCCATAGGCGTAGACATAGATTTGCAATCCAACATGCCAAATCTCTTCAGAATATCAATAGTGTACTTCCCTTGACTTGGGAACATCTCATTTGGTTTCTACCAGACTTCTAAGCCAAGAGTGACCCAAAGGTCATAAACAAGCTCGAGGAAGCCAACTCCTTTACATTTGATAATGATTACTTTCACACTTGTGATGAGAATCAAATCATCAATATACAAAACCAAAATCAATGCTTCACCATCAATTACCTTAAAATACAGATTTGAGTCTACATCATTCTTAGAGAAGCCCAAGCTTGACAAGTAATGATCAATCCTTTCGTACCATGCACGCGGAGCCTACTTAAGACCATACAAGGCCTTCTTTAGCCTGTAAACATGAGACTCCTTTCCATGTACCTTGGATGATATAAACTTCCTTCCTCAATCACACCATTGAGAAAGGATGTACATCCATCGGTGAATCTTCCATCCTCTAAGATGCAACAATAGCGTAGTAGTCGACAGAAGTATACCGAGCAAGTGGAGCGAAAGTTTCTTCATAGTCAACTCCCTCTTTTTGTGAGAACCCTCTAGCCACGAATCTTGCTTTGTACTTCTCAATGCTCCCATTAGCCGCATGCTTGATCTTGAAGAGCCATTTTGAAGATACCATAGATTTTCCTTCGGGTCTAGGAACGATGTCCCAAACATCATTCTTGAGAATTGACTGATACTCCTCTGTCATAGCATCTTTCCAAACTTGTTGCGATAAACTGCTCAACCTTTGAGCTCGGAGCTCGTAATTTGACTCATCAAAGCAACATAACTGAAAACACATACGAGGTCTCTTGCTTTGAAGGGACAAAAGCGCTGGGCTACGGTTGCTATTCCTCTTGCATTGTTTGCCGAGCCCAAAGGGGTCTCTTACATCCAATCACAGTGTTTGTAGGCCCATTAGTAGGTTCCAAGGGCTCAACTGGATCATCATCTTCTTTTGGTGCCTCCCTCTGAATCTCATGAGCATGGTCAACTTCCATATCCTGTGAAGACTCTTCATTATCAATCTCCAACTGAGTGCCCTTCGATCTTTTGTATGCAACATCTTCCTCGAATGTGACATCTCTACTGATCTCGATCAACTTCTGGCCTGGGATGTAGATTCTGTAAGCTTTAGCTGTCTCACTTTGTAATATCCCCTTCTTGCGAGGAAGGCTCCAACTGTTCTCTTTTCGCTTTGTGGTACATGAACATAATTTGGGCATCCAAAGATCCTCAAAATGACTTGCCGGCTTCTTCGGTAAAGGCTTCCTTCAAGAGTCATGTCTTCGGCGGGGATTAGGTGGGGACTTCTTTGTTGAACATAAACAGCTGTCCTGGATGCTTCTGCCCAAAGGAATGTTGGAAGATCTTGGTCATGGATCATAACTTTCGCTACTTCCATAATAGTCCTGTTCCTTCGTTCAGCAACACCATTCTGTTGAGGATTGTAAGGGACATTGAACTCCCTCTTAATCCCAACTTCAACACAAAAATTCTGAAAGTTTCCAGAGGAGTATTCTCCTCCATTGTCGGATCTCAGAACTTTGATTTTCTTCCCCGAAAGATTTTCCACTTGAGCTTTGAACTCCTTGAACCTTTCTAATACTTCCTCAGATTCCTTAGATTTCAAGAAGTAAATCCAAGTCTTTCTAGAGTAGTCATCAATAAAAATAATATAATACAAGAAACCACTCGAAGAAGCAACAGACATTGGACCACATAAATCAGAGTGAATGGGATCTAGAATACTTTTGGATCTACTTTCTCTACTATGAAAAGGTGTCATGTCCCAAAATTTTAACACATGAAAATGCAAATCAATAAATAAATCATAATCACAAAACACATTTTAATGTGAAATATAAATAACTAGATAAATAAATATCAAAAATGTAATGGCAATCTAAATATTATTATCAAGAATATTATAATTATAATACATTTATTATAATAAACAAGACAATTAATATTAGTACATTATAAATATCATAATAATAGAGATTTCACAAGAAAAAAATATTACAAAATAATATTAATAAAATATTATTATAATTATAGTCATAAATATAATAATACATATAAAACCACTAATTTAAGAATAAATATTAAGAAATAATATTTATATATTGAAGATGTAATACAGCAATTATTAGTGAAAAAAAAAAAGGATTAATTATAAAAATAGCAGTTTGAAAAAATAAAATAAATAAATAAATAAAAGTGGTTTAAAAATAATAATGAAGGTTTAAATAAATGTTTGTGTCTTTTCATAAGGACATCACTCTTGAAAAGATGTATCCTTTAACATAGATATAAAAAGACATTGAATGTAAGAATCAGAAATAAAAAAAGGAATCAATTAGAAATCTGCATAAAGCAGCAGATTGGAAATGAAATAAACTATGGGAGATTTATTTGATTAAGTGTTATTGTCAAGAATATATTTGGGGAAGTAAGTTTTATATATATATATAGATATAGTAAGTGATATATATATATATATAGAGAGAGAGAGAGAGTAAGTGATTATTGGAAGATTAAAATTAATTAGAAATAATTATATATTTATACACGATCATTGTAATAATGATGCTTGCAGCAATTATTGAGCATTATAAGTAATTACGATCATAATATAAAAATGGATAGATTAATATTTATGATCAATCAAATGTAAGATTGAAGGAAGGCGACTAAGGAATTAAGAATCATGGGAAGACACAACGGTTCAGGTGATGTATTCACTTAGCAATAATATTTAGCATATTTTGAATATAAGAACTAGATATTGTTAATTTGATTATTGATATAATGACATCCTTTAATCTTATCATAATGAGAATTATCATAGAAAATGATGAACTTAAAGAACCATTGGTAAATGAAAATATATTTGATTATAGGCATGAAATAAATCTTGGATGAATGCAAATATATCTGATTGTTTGAAGATTGTCTACTATGTGTTTGTAAACCTATTAGGATGGACGAAACATGGGTAAAGTTGGATTGCCTAAAAACCCCACTTTCAGCCCCTTAGGCCCTAGACAAGGGATTGGGCTTTGCAGCCCCTTAGGCTCTTAACAAGGGATTGGGCTTTGCAGCCCCTTAGGCCCTTGACTAGGGATTGGGTTAGAGAAAGATGGGGGTCCCACCTAGGTCTCTGCCCCTTAGGCCCAAGATACGGGATTGGGCAAGAGAAGGTGGTAGGCCTTAGGCCACTTGGACTCTATGGTTCCTTTCCCCTAATAGGACGAGTGTCTTCTGAGGTGCTACCATGAGTGGAGTATGCAGGTACTAAGACCCTAGGCAAGAAGGATTGTGATGGACAACCTCTTGAGTTTACATGAGGGCTTCAGGGCGGATCCACCTATGGCACTCCTCTTATGTCTTCATTAATTGATTTATGTTTATGAACATATTGTGGATATCTAGATATTATTGCTAACAGATATGTGTATGTGGAAATGTTTTTGAATTGGTGAATGCAGATTTCAATCTAGGATTATTTCATTAGAGAAACACATTCCTTTTGGAAAGAAGAAACCCTAAACCTAATCAACAATCGAATTCTAGGGCAAACAAGCAAATACAAGAGCAAGGCTAGGTAAGGGACATTACAAAGGACCTTTAGTATTCTTACCCAAAGTGCAGCCCTTGCAAGTACCTTCGTGCTCCTGATCGAACTTTGGAAGGCCTAAGACCATCTTCTCCATGATAGGTAGGGCTTGAAAGTGAAGGTGAGCCAATCTTCGATGTCAAAGATCGCACAAGCTTGAGGAATCATGCACCAACGCCTGAAGTGGTCGAGTGCATAGCCTGTAGAGGCACTCATGACGAACTCCGATCACACGAGCAGTCTTGATACTTGAGTTCTTTGTCCACACAAGAACTTTACCCTTTGAAAATGCACAAGAACTTTACCCTTTGAAAATGCAACTTGGTATCCCTTGTCTTCCAAGGCTGAAATGGAAACAAGGTTTCTCTTGATGCCTGGAACAAATAATACATGATTCAGCTGTAGGGTAATGCTGGAATCCAGGTGAAGAGTAGAGGTCCCAACTCCTTTCACTGAGTAGCTTGCATCATCTCCAATGATAACTTGTTCACAAGAATCTCTCTCCACCAAGTTAGATAGATGTGCCCGGAATCCGGTGATGTGGCGTGAGGCACCACTATCAATCAACCAAGTGTTGGTGTCGGTAGGTATGCTGCTTGACAAGGCCGAATAGAATAAGTACTCACAAGAATCCTTCTGTGGAGAAACTTCACCAACATCTGCTATGGTAGCTTGCTGCTTAGGCCTAGAGGGACACTCTTTAGCAAAGTGACCATACTTGTCACATCTAAAGCATTGAATCTTGGAAAGGTCTCTCTTCTTCTTGGATGTGGGGCCACCATCGGATTCCTTATCTCTATTTCTCTTAAAGTATCCTTTCTTTCCACCTTTTCCTTTCTTCTTCGAAGAATGGGTGGCAAGAACATGAATCTCTTCATTTTTTGAACTTTGACCAACGCCTCTAGCCACCAACCTTGACTCTTCTTGAATGCAGTCGGCCCTCAAACGATCAAACTTAGGAAGTTTTGATCTTGCACTGATTCCTTGAATGTAGGACTCCCATGATAAAGGAAGACCATTGAGAGCGAGCATGGTCAAGTCCTTATCTTCAATCATATGACCAATTGTAGAGAGCTGATCTCTCAATTCCGAAATCCTCATGAAGTAAGCAATAAATGACTCTCCTTTCGCCATCTTCACATGGCAGAGTTGTTGCTTTAGTGCAAGAGTACGACTCGTGTTGTTGATTTCGTACATCTCCTCCAATGACTTGAACATCTCCCTTGCCGTCTTCATCTTAGAGATGATAGGAACAATATGATTCTTTACGGAATCAACCAGCATCTTCTTTGCCTTGATATCTTTCTTCTTCCACTGAACTTTCTCTTTCTCATCAGTAGGCTTAGGAATTTTGCTCTCCACAAACTCAGCGAACTCATTTTCTTCCAAGGTAAGCAAGATTTTGAACCTCCATGAAGTGAAATTTGAAGCTCCCTCAAGCCTATCCTCGATCTTCAACCTGTTCACCATCTTGATGAAGAGATAGAATTAATCAACAATGAGAAAGAGGAAAGAGAGTATCGCTGTAATGCACAATCTGATCAAGATCTTACTTCACACCCGCTCTGATACCATGTTAATTTTATTATCAGATTAAGTGCACAAAAATTAATTCAAAATTTCAACACAAAGACACAGCAGATACCTTGGGAAAACCCTCCCCCTGAGGGAGAAAAACCCAGCAACAAATATCTCTTTATTATATATCAATATTGGCAACAAGTCTCTTTACAATGAGGCCAATCTCAAGGCCAATAATCAGCACCTTCACAAGATGCAATGATAGACAAATAATCTGCACTTCCTTGGACACAAATCTGCACTTGAAGAGTTCGCAATCTGCTCTTGATGACTTCACAATCTGCACTTGATGAATTCACAATCTGCTCTTGAAAATTCGCACTTGAGAGAAGAGAAGAGACTTCGAACTTGCTTGATGATAGAATGAGGAAGAATGAACTTCTATATATACATTTTGCAAGAGAGGTCGCACCTCTTCAAGGAGAAGGTCGGCGACCAAAAGAAAAAATATAATTACAAATAAAAGCTAGGTCGGCCACCAAGGAAAATAATTACAAACAATAAATAATAATTACAAAGGAGGTTGGCCATCTTAGAGATATGTTGCCATTAAATAGGGAAGTATGAAGCCCGAAGCTGCAATAACATCAACAGTAATCATGAAATTTCTCTTGTGCAATATTATCTAAAGATTAGTTCCTCTTTTAAGATAGATCCTATCCATATTGCATTGGTTTCGTCTGTTGCAAAAGGTTTGTCCTTAAGATATGGTCTCCTTCCCCTGTTTTTTCAGTTTTTCTGCTATATCATCTTCAGCATCCCTTTTAAAATATTCCTGGATAGTATCTCAGTATACCCCAAAAAGATCCTGCTTTCTTTGAGACACCTTAGAGGATACAGATCATACAAATGCTGGTTAGAACAACATATCTAGGAGCGGGTCCTCCTACAATTTAGTATATCTTGAATTTTTCATTTCCATTATTGAAGAGAAATTCTTGGACTTGTAATAGACTGATGAGAAATTTTCACTAGTATTTGCATTTATAATGTTGTTGCTTCAATTTTATGATTATTTATGTAAGGCAATGGAGGATATTTGAATTCTCCATAATTTATAACATGCCTCTTAACTAACTTTTCCTTGTCTCATTATTAAAGGGTGATTTTAGATCTTGATAAAATCTATTGCATTCCTAAAAATACTATAAGAGGCGTCTGTTACTAACATGATTGTCTTCACAGGCCCATCTTTGGAATATGATATTTAGCTATGTGGGGAACTACTTTTGGACACATTACTTTTTTAAAGTTCTTGGAGCATCATACACTTTTCCCTCTTGGAGAATGAATGACGTAAGGTTCATCCTCATTTGTTATGAAAACTTACTATTTAGGAGGCTTGTAGCTTATGGTTATTTGCTTCATTTTTTCTCTGCTAAATAATTTTAGGAGTAATCTGGAATTTCTAAGATGGCTTACGTCAAAATTGATTAATTCTACACATGTTGACAGGAAATGAATCATATCCCTTTTGGTGTGTGGATGGAAATGTTAATAGTGTTTTCAATGATGAGGAACTTAGGCATATTCATGGCATGTTTTATAAGGGTCTTGTCCATTGGATTTTTCCTTGGATTTAGTGCATTGGAATGCTAATTTTGAACTTATTAATCAGTTCTTATTATAGAACTCTTACAGATGTGCTATAATGATTTTTGTAGATTCCTCACACAACATTTTTGTTGGCACATGCATGCTTTTTGTTCTACCATGCAATGTCCAATATTACTCTTCGGCGGCTAAGGCATGGAATTTCAGAATTACCAGAATATATTCAGTTTGCCATAGAGGCTGTTTGGATATTGGCACTCTCATATTTTATAGCATTCCTAGAGACCTTTTCCATTGCAAACGTAAGCTTCTTTTCTTTTGCCAATTAACTTACTCAAGTTTTATCTTTTATTTAAAAAGACAATATAGAGATCCTCTTGTTTTTTTCTTGCTGTGCCAAGTGAAGAAAGTATCTTTAGCTTTAATGATATTTAAATTCTCCATAGAATTTCTTTACTTTGCACACTGAAAATTGGAGACTTTGGATTTCAGGCAAAAGATTATGTCTCACAATATATATGGTAGTGTAGATTCAATCTTGATTTGATTTTCTGTTGAATTAATATTTCTTTTGCAGCATCATAGCTACTTAACTCTCAGAAGGCAAGAACTTGATGAAAAAATCTGTGACTGGCCAGCCCTTTATGAAAACACCTCCTTGTTGTAGCCACTGTTCTCCATTTCTACGCTTCTGTTCGCAACAGCTAGACTAGGAGGAGGCAATGAGCTCCTAACTATATCAACACTCATTTAGGGAAATGTTATTGCCCCTTATCTGACTGGAGGAGCTCAAAGGCTTCACACAATATCATTCAAAAGATCTATATGCAAATAAATTTCCAGCCAAATAGGAAAATGGATGCTATCTAAGAATTGAGACTCCTAAAATCTATTTCACTTTGGAGGAAATGGAATAAAGACTTTTGATGTTCAAGGATTGTACTTTGATTTGTAGGTTTTTGGGAGTCTTCCCCAGCCCTAAAATTCTTTGAGCATGGATCCAAGTAAACAAGAAACTACTGGTAGTGGATGTACTCATGATGCCCAAGGATATCTTATGGCCATTTTGCAACACTAGTAAAGAAAAGGAGAAATTTTCCCAAGGAGGGGCATGATTTCTCAACAAATCAGCTTGTCAAAAGACCTTCCAAACATTGTGTTGGTGGTCAGAGTTGCAAACTCCCAAATCCCTACAGCTAGTTTGTTTCTGAGTGCCAAGGGTATCAAATTTAGGGAAACAGACCTATAATTTATGGTTAGACGGGGAAAACAATGAACCAATCTGCTAAGGTGGGTAAGGCCGCCTTTAATTTTAGGCATTGCTAGGCGGGTGTTTCTTGAGTTGTTGTATTAAAGATAACTATATCGAATGAAAATTAACCTTGAAACAAACCATACCATTGCATAGCACATTCCTATTTGTTTGTTACTAAGTGCTTCTATGTTGATTTGACAATACAAGGGTTCTGCATCTTCATAAAGCATATGAACTACCATGTAAAGAGTTTGAAAAATGTTGCTTTGGTAAATCCTAGTGATATTGCAAACATCTATACATCGAAGTAAAGGTAACAAAAGCACAAAGAAGATGGGTGCCTTTATCTAGTAGGGGCAGCAGAGTCTCAGGTTTGATAATCCAAATGGGGATGCCAAATAAAACCCATTCAATGATACTTTAATGAAGATAACAATAAGGACTATACCTCTAGATTCCACACATAAGCTAGGCTCTATGCATGCGAACAAACATGTAAATGAATTTGCCAAAAAATCAGCTAAACCTATCTTAGTTATCCATGAACAAACCTACACATTCCTTGTGTTATTATAACAAGATGCCTTTTACAAGGAATTTTATTGCCTTCTAATTGACAAACTAATAAAAAATAACACTTGAATGAGCAAATGTGATTAAGAGGATTACTAAGGTCATTAGAAATACATAGAATGCCATGGAGAAGAATTCAATGGATGCCAAGTCTACACATTAAAACTTTCCTTTAGGATTACAATATGATATCACACCCTTTGGGGGAAAACTCTAAAAACTACAATACAAAAATGCCCTAAACTCGTTGTTGGAAGGAAACCCTAATGGTCTATAACCTCTTCTCTTGGTTTCAGCTCTGCAACCTTTCTCCATCCTCTCTTCTTTAATGAAAAATTGAGTATATATATGTCCTGAAGAGCACAAAGATTTATTGAGAGGGGTGTGGGGGGGGGGCTGAATCAGTAAATCTTATACAAACTTTCACACTTTTCAACTTTTCAACAACTCTAAACTTTTATCACCAACAACCTTTATCAACTTCAAAAATAAATCAACTATACATGAATGTCTCAATATAAACAAGTTGACACCAAGATTTTATGTGGAAACCCTTTCGGGATAAAACCACAGTACAAATAATGTACTTTATGAATTAAATAAACTTTTACAATGAATGTAGGTACCAACCTATTTGAATCACCAGTTATGTAGTTTAGTAGGCACCAACCTACAAAGAGCACCAACCCTTAATTCTGATTTAGGAGGCACCAACCTACAAGGAGAATCAACCCCTAAAACTGATTTACTTGGCACCAACCTACAAGGAGCACCAACCCCTACTTGCCAAGCACCAACCTAGCAAAGATTATAATTTGAATGATTACATTCCACCTTCAATTGTTGCTTCCTCAACAGGTGATGGACAATTCTGCTCAAACAATCTTCTTACAAATCTGATACATAAGTTTTGTCTTCAATACTTATTACTATATATAAAATCTGCTTTTATTCCACTTCAGTCTGCTTCACAAAATCTGCATGTATTCTTTACACATCTGAAATATATCTTCTTCTTAAATCTGTATATATCCCTTGTCAAATCTGCTCATACACTCTTCATAAATCTGCTGATGTGTATTTGAATATATCTTTAATACTCCACACACACATCTGATTCAAATTTAATCTTCCTTCACAAATCTGGTTGTTATCATGCACCAATATTTCTCACACATCTGATTATAAATATATGCTCGCTCTTGATCTATTCTAATAATTCTTCATACTATCTTCTTAAAATAAATCAGATTTATTCTTCATAATCTGCTTCTATGACACCCCATGAGCATACTGTACTTCTAGATGATATATATTTTTGTAACTCTCAGCACTTGTGTTTTTGTGATGTTACAATTATTTCACACAGCCACTCTCTACATTCTTCAGATTATCTTTATTTTCTCACATACACTCTTCTATATGATGTACATTTTATGCCCAACACACCTACTAAAATGTATCTCCATTTAACATTTATATATTCTTCATCGGATATATCTTTAGAGATACATCACTTGAATCGCACCCCTTTGTCTTTTCAAAGTGCATATACTTTAGTCTACATCGAACCTTTAAAGCAATTTCCTTGAAGACGATAAACAAATCCTTTCATGAATAATTTCAATTGCATATTGAAATCGTGTCTCTTCAGATCACAACTTTTCAGATTAGATCATACCCTTTCAACAACAAATCACATCTTTCCAAAGACACGTCTTTTTTGTATAAGCTAATTGCTTTAATTAAATGATGCTCTCCATTATTATTTGATAAAAATAATTCCTGCCTTCATTCCGTCTATCTTACACAATATCCGTTGCCTTATAAAATTAAGCGCAACTATTATTAACTTTCTTCATTTGTCTATAGGTGTGTATTTTAACTTTCTTTAGTGACGTAAATGCAGGTATCAAAGTGTGATCTTTGATCTTGAATGAGCAGCTATCACAATCTTGAATGAATCTGGAAGACATTCAGATCCAATCGTTGCTTTTAATCAATTCGCCCATGCTCCTTGTCTTTTTTGCATTGTCTTTTTCCTATAGCCGTCGCTCCTCTCTGTAATGAGCTGAGCTATTTTTTTTTTTTTTTTCCAATTACAATTACAATCAACATGCACCCGTTAAGGTTAGCTCTAAAACCAAAACGATGCGGAAACAACTCTAACCAAGGATGTACACCAGGATCCCGATGTTGGGCAAGGTGTGAGCATATGGTCAGAATCATGCGGGTGGAAAACCAAGAATGTGTTAGGATAGACGGCATAGGTTAAAGGATCTTATGCATGCCGAGAAAGTAACTTAACATGATGGCGGTGAGAGATGAGCATAGCATATTTTCCAGGGTCCCTAAAACTAATAACTGAAAGTAAATAGGTGGCGAGCCTCTTCCACTTATTCAGCGGGAAGTACAATGAGCAAGGAAAGAGATAAAGAGAATGCTGACAATACTATTGTTCAGCTTACATTGAAATAGAGAGTGCCTGCCAAAAACATGAGATCAAGAGTTAAATAATGCTGCAACAGTATAGTAGACTTCTCCTTGCTTGATAAGAATGCTTAGACCCAAAACTCCACTCAAAGGACCAACTTTATAATCTGATTTTTGACAGACCTGCAACTTAAAATGCATAACCAACAACCCTAAAATCCACTAAAATGCACACAACTCACTCAAAACTCACCCAAATCACATAAGATAAAATGCATAATGCTTCTAAGAGATTGGCGCCCAAGATTGAACCATAAAACTGACCCAAAACCTCATATATATTTTTGCACGCAATTCCAAGCACCACTAGAAAGGTACGACCCTCAAAGAGGGGCGATTTTGCTCCATAAAATCCCACACTTGAAAATAAAATCTGAAACTTGGCACTCAAGGTCGCCCTTAGCAAGAAGTCAGATTGGTAAAACACCCAAAATACAAATATTTTTATTTTTGAATCTATGAATGAAACTTACAATCAACTATGATAATCAACAACTCCAAAATATGACTAAAATGCAAGGAAACTGAACTAAGATGCTAGGAAACTCAAGTGCAATGCTAAAACAACTCAACTACAATCTACCTCTCAACTAGTTGCTATCTTTCAAGCAAGAAGCTGAGCCAAGCTAGGAGGTGTGCTTTCCTCGAAGCAACTCTGTCACCATTTCTGCAGCATAACTTTACTGAAAATATGAGATGATCAAATGAAGAGAAGAGGCCTCCTTAAATAGACTTGCCAAGCATCTTCCAGAAGCATCTAGAAGGGCGCCCAAGGTAGTCAAACAATATTTCAAATTTGAGTTGATCCTTATCCCTCCACAAGTGGCGTCCAAACTCATAAAGGCAATATTTCATTAATTTAAAATTATCTTCTCTTCAAAAGTTGGCGTCCCACCTCCAAGAGCAATATTTGGCCTTAGAAACATTAAACTTTCTCCTGATGATGCGTCCACCCATGAGGTCCCCCTTTTCAGAACAACATAAAGTCATGTAGCTAGACCAAGGGGTTATAATATTAAAATATAACATCATTTTAATTAAAATACTTGTCTCTCCAAAAAAATGCATCCAAAGGCCAAGAATCAAATTACCAACTGAACTGGTCGAAGAAGAGAGCCAACTGCATTGAAATTCACAAGACCACTACTAGAAATAGAATTTACTAAAAATAGTAAATTCATGAAGGTGCTCAAATCACAAAGCAAACAATACCACTGCGAAGCTCTCTGAAAACCCAGAAAGAATCTGCAATCCAATCTCCAATCATCAAGCAACAACCTCCTCAAAAATAGGAAACCCTAATTTTTCCCTCCGAGTAGCCTACGGGTCTCCGGAATAGGCCAACGGTCACTGAATCGATCACAATTGAGAAGGGGACGTTACACTCTCAAGCTGCTCCCGACAGCTCAAGAAAGTGATTCTTCTTTTCTTTTAGCTTTTGTCTTATCTGCTCTGACAGATCTTTTCTTTTTCGTCTTAACAAAAATACACCTTTCTTTTAATACGATTTCATTTATCATATCGACTCTTACAAATTTGTCTGTTTTTATTGAACCTCTCAATAAGATATATGCCTGCCAATATCTTTGTCTTAGCGTAATCTTCCATAAATGATTCTTACGGCATTTGATTATTACCTTTATACTGAACAAGCTCACAGGAACTTGTTATCACTTTGGTGGATGTTATTTTTGACCGACGTCTAATACATATGATTCCATACATCTGCATAGGAATTCTTCATAAATCTGATTTATCCTTGCTCTCATATTTGTCTTGTGTCGGACATAACTTACCATCAACCTTCAATCAGATCATGCTCTATTCAACCTTCAATAGAACGTGCTCTAAGGTACTTGACATCAATGACAACATTTCCAACATGTCCTTCCATACCACCACACAATCTTGGAGGAAGAACCAAGGGTTTTTGCAATTACATAGGCAGGCCGCCCATGCTTGCTTGAACCATATCCACATGGCCATGCACCTAGAACTATGCCCTTTACATCAACAATCATATGCCTTTGTACACAAATCATGTCTTTCAAGGATCAGGAGGCATTTGAGAATCTTCCCATGTATGATTGCATCCATTTGTAGACCATTAATGGTTTCTTGGGTCGTGTAGGGAAGTAGATAGTTTTTTCCTTGGTTGCTCACACAAATTCAATGAAGAATTGGAGATCGTGACATTGGCTTGCAAGATAAGGTAAAATCCACAAAATCCATGAGATGGACGATCTAGAACATGCATGAGTATGATTGAGAGCTGAGATTCAACCGTTGCATTAATGGCGAACTCGAATTCTTCATCATCCATTGTTGAAATTGCAAGAAAATTCATGCCCTTCGGATGGACAAGTGTATTTGTGTGGGAAAATCCTTATGGAGTAGTTGTAGGGGTCAAATTTGGTCATTAATGTTGTCCTCGGAGGATTTGGGGAGTGGATGAGACGAATTGGAGGAAATGCGGGGATTCGATACAAGACGGGAGGCCAAGATTGGATATAACAAAGAAAGTCTGTTGAAACTCCACAAAAGGGTGAAATAAGCAAAGGGATCAATATGGTGAAATGTGGTGAGAGATGCGGAATGGGAGATCAAGTTGGGATATTTGGATGGAAAATTGGAAGTTCAAAAGTTAGCTTGAACTTTGCATAGGAAGAAACAAACGTAAATCATTAGGACTATTTGTAGGACTTAGATGCAGAAGTGGAAGTTAGGATGAGACATTAGAATGGAAGTTCAAAAGTCCACTAAAAGTTCGTAGGGAAAGATCAAGGGGACAGTAGGAAAGGATAGGATGGGATGTGCAAAGTTTCATTTTGAGACTAGATTTGAGAATTGTAGATATTGATGAAAGTTGTGAAGTCCATTAAAACTTTGCAATCATATATAAAGGATGAAGGGAACATGCGGAACTGGTGAAGTGAAGTGGAGGTGGAATGGAGGAAGGAGAGGGAAGAAATTTGGATGAACTTTGAAAGTTCACAAAGGAGAGGAAAAGGAAGATTGTGGGGATGTGGGAAAGGAAAGGAGGTCAAGACATAGGGATAGAGAAGGGAAGTTCAAATGATCCACTGGGACTCCGCAAATTCCCCAAGAAGCAAGGGAATGGGAACATGCAAGGATACAATATAGAAGAAGACAAGAGGTTAGGAGGAGAGAAATAAGTTTGAATGTTTGTCGAAAACTTGCAAGAGGAAGAAATGAAGGAAATGAAAGGGAGAAGGATTAGTTAGAATTAGGGAGTTTCCAAGTAGGACTAACAGTCAAGATGGGAGGTAGGACGATTTAAGGAAGTTAGTAGTTCACTCAAAGTTTGCAACTTTGCCAAAACTTCAGAAAATGACCAGAAATGCCTTAGACTTAAAACCTTTTGGATTTTTTGGAACTTTCAACATGTGATAGGGATACGGGGGTGATGACGAACAACACTAATGCAAACTTGACCAAGGGAGACCCATTTGAAGATTTCTTAGATAGGTTATGTATGACGGGAACAACAAGGCCAAATGCACAAGGGGGCTAGGGCTCTTTTTTTTTTTGCATTGTAAAATTGAGTTCCAACACATTCTTGCACCTTGGGTTCATCTCCTACTACCAAGTGAATATTGGCAAAAAGTCTCACTTAAGAAAATAAGTGCAATTTGGGATTACATAACAACTTGTGAAAAAACAAAGAATTCAAGGATTCTCAACTTTGCCTGAAACTACATTAGCATAGATTTGGATAATCCTCACTTAGACATGTATACACTAGAGACGACTAGGATATAATGGAAAGAACCAAAATATTTTAAGAGTATGATGTAGAGTTTGTCACAAGCATAGATAACTTCATAGCCTCCTCCAAGTTAATAGCTTCTAGCCTTCAAACTCTTAGGACAACACATCCTTGTTTCGTACCATTGCAAGCAAGTGATCACCAATGTGCCTTTCCTATCCTCTTCATGTCCTTGTGGCATTCACACAATTTATTCCCTCCCTTTCATTAGGGTCCATTTTTGAAGAGAAAAAATACTGATGAACCTATGCTTGAGAAGTAATGCTAACAAAATCTTAAATGCAATAAAAAGAAAATTTTGGCACACTAAAATTTAACACGATTATTTATCCTTGGAAAGCAATTTGGGGAAAAGTCTAGGAAAAACAACACTCATAGTATTAACTCAATTGTTCACAATATAATAAGGTATTTCTCACTTGTGGCGGTGCTTAGGCTTAAGCCTAATCCATGTGTGAGTATTTGTAGGAACATAACAATATAAAACCACTAAATAGTATTGCAATATAATAGGTATAAACTATGTGCTGAAAACCACCTATAATGACCCCTCATTTTCCCACACATGATGGATCATATTCCACACTTGATCTCTCATATTCTACACATGACCGCTCATATTTGCTAGCTAGAGAAAACTAGAAATGGTGGGGTGTAGAAAATGCAAATTATACAACACATCCCACAAACTTCCCACTTGTTGAAAACTTTGCATAGAGGTTGCATATACATAGATCAGCTTCTAAGGGCACCCATGTCCATAGATTGCTTGAACGAATAAAACTTATCAATACTACTTGATTTTAGCTTAGTATATTTTTGGATTTAATTATGCAAACTTTTTTCTTCATCAATGTTTTAGATCATACTCCATGATCCATCATCATGATGAGATAGCAAGAGAAGAGAAATGGAAGGTAAGTAGAAAACCAAGATAACTAAATAGATAAAGGGAGAAAGGTGGCATAGGACTCAAGAACCACGATATTTTGATCATCATTTGTTTTAGTAGATGCCTCTGAGACTTTATCTTCATTAGCAAACAAGTGATACGCAAGTACATTTGGTCCTAATACAAAAGTTGTTTCTCCTTTATTATTGAAATTGAATAGTGCATGTGAGGTAGATGAAAAATTAAACTCTTCATCATCATTGCTTATGGATGGAGCAACAATAGGCTTTTGAAAACAAGTCACCATTAGAGTCTTCTTCCCAAGATCCTCTTCAAACACTATCCTCTTTTTTGTTTCTTGACTCCACAGACATGTGTGGTCATTGAAAGTATTCAGTTTTTTGTACGAATGTATCCATTTTGAAATCACCCCAACCGTAGAGTTTCCATTGGGTTCATCATGAAGATGTTGTAGGCCACTTGAGATTCTTTGATTGTTTGATTTGGAGAAAACTATGAGCAACACCATGCAAACAATCTTTGGACAATTAATAGCATTGTGCTCATTTGTTGCATGGAAGGAACAAAAGGTTTTAGCTTGCTTTAGGAGGCATTTCTAATGTATGTTTTTCGGGTCAAGAAGGCAATCTAAAATGATTGCTTTTGTTAATCCTTGGAAACTACCCTTTATATTGTTGCATTGAACCATCTTGCTGAAACTACCATTTCATGTTGATCATTTCAATCGCTGCTTGTAGAAAAGGATTTGCAGATCTAAAGAAAATTGATGCATGAGCATCCTTGGTTGTAAAGCAATCCTATATCAACCAAAAACATTTCTTTTCTTGCAATTCAGTTTGTAGTTGTCTCAACAATTTCTTCCACATTTTACCACATTATCATTTCTTAGCTCGTAGAGTAGTATATTGGTTCTACACGAGGCCATCTTCAGCATATCCAGATTTCAAGGATTTGCATTCGTTTGCAGAAAGTTATTACTCTCAAAATTTCATTGTAAATTTCAAATAGAGTATTTTGGGCCTATCTGGTCTAGGCTTGTTTTACAGACCTTTTCTGGAACGTGTGGAGCTTAATGAAACATCATTCAAGACATTTTATGTCATGCCCCCATTTTGAATGAGCACGACTTTCTATTTTGAGGGAAAATAGTGTTTATCAACAATACTCAAATTTGAAAATTTAAATAAAATTAAATTATAATATAAATTTAAATTATTAAAAATAATATTTAAATTTAACTTTGGCCGACCCCCTCGTGGTAGGCGCTAATATTTCATATTTATATGGGATCAATTGTTTTTGAGCATCATCATAGAAGCACGAATTATGAACAAGGTTCGCAGGGACGTCGCCCTCTGCTAGCCATGCCAAGTGAGACTTAGCCCTCACCCAGCGTGATAACTCTTCCATAGCCTTTGCCACTCCGTTCTAACTCTCAATTTGATATTGTAGGTCTAGTGTTAAGAGGCAAATCATAGGAGGCGTAATCCAACGAATATTGTGGCCGAGCCTTAGGCTCTAGCCACAACCATTCATTATACCTCTGTGCACGGAAGTAATAGACAAGTCTGAGCGCCTTTATTCGCCAGTTCATCCATTGGAAGCAGCTCAATTTCACATCAAATGCTGCGATAGTCAGAGCACATCCTTCAACATCATCTGGACAGAGATCGTAGCCATCCATTGGGTATTTTTGATTGTGGCGATATATATTAATATCTACACATTGCTTGTGGCATTCTGGAGGGCCTACGCTCTAATATACTGCTTAATTTTCTGATGAAACTGTGATTGATATCTGTTATGAAGTTGATTCTGTTTGCAAGCATATTACTTTATTTTGTGGCTGTATACAATCTATAAACTGCTATAGTTGAGTTCTAGTAATGATCGCTTCCTTCCAGAGTTTATATAATTGTGCATAGTCTGAACTTCTTTGTTGGATCGACATCTTAATAGTACATATAAGTTTTGTTATCCTAATCTGGAGATATTTGTATCAGTTCTGTTTCGTTTCCTTATTTGATCTGAATGCAAAAATATCACACTGTTGGATATCATACAAAAATTTGGGCAAATTATTGTTTGTATCTGAGTTGGCATGTTACATTTTATGTCCAGGGAAACTTTCTTAGAGATCTGCAATACATTCTATTTCCCAATGGGTTATCTTTTCATGCTCATTGACTGACCTACAAGTTTGATCTTGCATTGGGGTTGTAAGCCCTTGAGGTCAACGTGGATCATAATTGGAGCTAAAGATTCATATTTAAGATCATTTGTAATCCATTAGAAGTCAGTGAGTTAGTAAAGTCAAGCTACGTTCTCAGTTAGTAGCAGATAGGAAGTAGATCTGAAGGTCATAATAAGGCCTTGTGCCAATTGTAATATCTTGTAATCCCCCGCGGCAGGCCAGTGAGCCCTAGTCATTTTGCATATGTGGCATATGATGCATGTAAGACTGCAAGTTGTTGAATCAATGATAATTCATGTTTGCTGAGCATTTCTTGTGTCATTTCCGCTGTGTTGAACTCTAGGCTGCATGGTTGGACAGTCCTTTCTGGACCCTCCATCCTTGACTGCATAAAAATTTCACCTAATTCAACCTTTCTTGATTTTTCTAGTGGTTATCTTATCATCTTCCAGCTTGACTGCATGTTCTTGGACTTCTTGAAGTTTATCAATTATCGTGGATTTGACTAAGAAACCAATACAAGTGCTCAAGAGGATTTTTGGAGATGTTTTCAAAGTCGAGTTGATCTTTCCAGTGAGGTGGTTGAATTGTGCTAAAAACTCCCTCATTGGTTTATTGTTGTCTTTCTTTGCATTGGAGAGTTAAGCAAACAAAAAGTGACCATCTGCTAGTTCGTCCATTGGAAGCAGCCTGATTTCACATCGAACGCTGCGATAGTCAGAGCACATCCTTCAACATCATTTGGATTGAGATCATAGCCATCCATCGGGTATACTGTATTTTTGATTGTGGCAATATATATTAATATCTATATATTGCTTGTGGCATTTTGGAGGGCCTACGCTCTAATATACTGCTTAATTTTCTGATGAAACTGTGATTGATATCTGTTACGAAGTTGATTCTGTTTGCAAGCATATTACTCTATTTTGTGGTTGTGTACAATCTATAAACTGCTATAGTTGAGTTCCAGTAATGATTGCTCCCTTCCAGAGTTCTATATAATTGTGCATAGTCAAAACTTCTTTGTTGGATCGACATCTTAACTGTATATAATAAGTTTGGTTATCCTAATCTGAAGATATTTGTATTAGTTCTGTTTTGTTCCCTTATTTGATTTGAACGCAAAAACATCACATTGTTGCATATCATACAAAAATTTGGCCAATTTATTGTTTGTATCTGAGTTGGCTTGTTACATTTTAGTTCCAGGGGGAACTTTCTTGGAGATCCGCAATACATTCTATTTCCCAATGGGTTATCTTTTCATGTTCGTTGGCCGACCTACACATTTGATCTTGCATTGGGGTTGTAAGCCCTTGAGGTCGACGCAGATCATAATTGGAGCTAAAGATTCATATTTAAGATCATTTGTAATCCATTAGAAGTCAATGAGTTAAGTAAAGTCAAGCTAAGTTCTCATTTAGTAGTAGATAGGAAGTAGATCTGAAGGTCATAATAAGGCCTTGTGCCAATTGTAATATCTTGTAATGCTCTGCGGCAGGCCTATGAGCCTTAGTCATTCCGCATATGTGGCATATGATGCATGAAAGATTGCAAGTTGTTGAATCAATGATAATTCATGTTTGTTGAGCATTTCTTGTGTTATTTATGTTGTGTTGAACTCTAGGCTGCATGGTTGGACAGTCCTTTCTGGAACCTCCATCCGTGATTGCATCAAATGGTATCAGAGCAAGTTTTCGAGTCCTTTGGGAGAGAAGACATTCCTTGTGGCGAATAGATCGCCGACTTGAGGCAACCTGCAAGTGTTTTCAACTTAGCACCGATTGTGAGGCAGTTGAGACCTTGTAGCTAGATTGTCAAATTGAGGCAGTTGCACCGGACCCAAGGGGAAGAGATGCCACCAAGGAGAGCGCCTGCTATGGAAAATGTTGCAGGATGAATGGATGAAATGTTGGAGATGATGAGGGAAATGAGAGTTCGGTTGGATGTTGTAGAAGAAGATAGGAGAGGTCTAAACCCTAGACAAAAGAACGAAAGTGATGATGAATTAGATCATGCTGCAAATCAAAATGAAGAAAACCTAGAAGAAGAAGAAGATTCAGATCAGGTAAAGATGCTAAAAGCTATTTGCAAGATTGGTAAGAGACCTAGAATTGAAATTCAAAATTATGTGGGAAACGTAAACCCTAAGGAATTGATTGATTGGTTGGATCAATGATATGGAAGAATACTTCGAATATGAAGAAATTGAAGATTCAGAAAGAGTGAGATTTACAAAAACTAAGTTAAAAGGACATGCTGCTATATGATGGAAAGAAGTTCAATTGGATAGGAACAGGAGGGGAAAAGGGAAAATCACAAAATGGGATAGGATGGTGACAATGTTGAAGAATCAATTTATACCTGCTGATTATGAACTTGAATTGTTGAAAAGATTGCAGAATTTTAGGCAAAAGGAGAAGTTTTTGAAGGAGTATATTGGAGAATTTTACAAGATGATTATCAGAGCTGGACATAGTGAAGCAAGCAAGGAGAAGGTGTCGCAGTATATCAATGGACTAAGAAAAAAAATTCAAGAAGAATTGAGCCTGGTGAAGATGACAACAATTGAAGAAGCATACCAATTTGCCCTGAAAGTAGAAGAAAAGCTAAATAAGAAGTTTGAACAAAGACAGAGAAGTGCAAGAGGAAGATTCTAGAGAAGTGGGTCACCATCCGGAGAGAGAAGACCATACGCGAAGCAAAACAAGGATGGAAAACCCTACCACAGTGAAGAGGACAATAATTCATACCGCAGAGGAAGAGAGGACATGAATTTCTACTGCAATGACAGGGGAGGTCATAATTCCTATCGCAATGATGGATATAGGAGAGATGAAGGAAGATTTGAGAAGAGATCATTTAGAGGAACTTGTTTCAAGTGTGGAGGTGAAGGACATAGAGCATTTAAATGTCATCAAGGAAGTATTGGCAAGAGGAATGAAAATACCAGAAGAACAACCTATGTGGATGAAGAACCTGTTGGATCCCCTAGTTCGGCTGGGAAACCAGAGAAAGGAGATTCATTAGTAATGAGAAGAGCTTTGATGCATGAAGTGACCGAGGAACCACCGCAAAGGAAGAATTTGTTCAGGACAAGGTGTAAATCCGGAGGAAAGGTATGCAAAGTTATCATTAATAGTGGTAGTATCGATAATTTAGTTTCAGAAGAGATGGTAACCAAATTGGATTTGAAGAGATTGAAACATTGAAAGCCCTACAAGATAGCATGGATTCAGGATGAACATAAGATATTGGTAAGTGAGTAGTGTTTGGTGAAATTTCATATAGGATCATTTAATGATGAAGTGTTGTGTGATATTATGCCCATGGATGCATGCCATTTATTGTTAGGAAGACCATGGCAATATGATAAGAAAGCAATTCATGATGGAAGAAAGAATACCTATACTGTGACTTGAAATGGCAAGAGACATATATTGATACATTTGGGAGAAGAGGAGAAAAGTGAAGCTTGTGGCACTGCTAGAATATGTTTGGTAGATGGAAGGTTAAGGCATGAGAACATGTGTTTTGCATTGATCCCAAAGAAGTGTAGTAATAAGGAGGCAGAGAATTCTACCGCAAAGGGAGGAGATCCACTGCAGACAAAAGTAGCAAAACTGTTGACAAAATATCAAGATATCATATAAGAGAATGTACTAGATGAATTACCACCAGTCCAGAGCATCAGTCACCACATAGATCTAGTACCTGGAGCAAGTTTTCCGAACAAAGTAGCATTTAGGATGACACCTGCAAAAAAGAGTTAAATTGACAAATATAAGAATTGTTGAAGAAGGGATTGATCATAGAGAGCTTAAGCCCATGTGTGGTACCTGCTATACTAGCACCAAAGAAAGATGGAGAATGGAGGATGTGTACAAACTCAAGAGCAATCAATAGGATCACAGTCAAGTATGGATTCCCATTGCCAAGGATGGATGGCATTATGGATTGTTTGAGTGGAGCAAAGTATTTCACAAAGATTGACCTGAAGAGTGGATATCATCAAATTAGAATCAAAGAAGGAGATGAGTGGAAGACCGCATTCAAGACTAATGAAGGGTTGTATGAGTGGTTAGCAATGCCTTTTGGATTGACCAATGCACCTAGCACTTTCATGAGGTTGATGAACGAAGTATTGAAACAATTCTTGGGTAAGTTTGTTATTGTTTACTTGGATGATATTCTAATTTTCAATAAGACTAGAGAAGAACATTTGTGGCACATCAGACAAGTATTATAGAGACTGAGGGAGGAGAAGTTGCTGATAAACATCAAGAAGTGTAGCTTTGTGAAGATAGAGTTGGTGTACTTGGGTTTTGTCATTTCAATTGAAGGATTGAAGATGAACCCTGAGAAGGTTAGAGCAATTATTGAATGGCCTACACTAGTGAGCATTGGGGAGGTAAGATCATTTCATGGATTGGCAAGAGCTTTAGTAGCATTTGCACACCAATGACAAAGACAATGAGAGGAGACAGGAAAGACTTTAAGTGGACATTTGGAGCAAAAATAAGTTGTGAATTGCTGGAGAAAAAATAAGTTGTGATTTGCTGAAGCAAAAGGTGATAGAACAACCAGTGTTAGAATTACTTGATTTTGACAAAGTATTTCAAATTGATTGTGATGCCAGTGGAAATGCAATAGGAGCAGTGTTGAGTAAAGAAGGAAGACCCATAGCTTATTTCAGTGAGAAGTTGAATGATGCCAGAAGGAGATATTCAGTGTATGATCAGTAGTTCTATGCCATAATTCAAGCCTTGAAGAAGTGGAGACATTATTTGTTGCTTAAGGGGTTTGTGTTGTCTACTGATCATCAAGCCTTGCAGTATTTGAACAGTCGCTAAGTTGAACCAGAGACATATGAGATGGGTTGAGTTCTTGCAGAGTTATACATTTGTGTTGACGCATAGGAGTGGTAAGTCAAATAAAGTTGTAGATGCATTGATCAAGAGAAGGAATTTGTTGACAAAAATTAAGATAGAAGTATTGGGTTTTGAAGAATTGAAACACATGTATGGGAATGGCCCAAATTTTGTTGAAGCATGGAAGGCATGTAAGGAACGAGTAGCAATAGATAGGAGTCAATGGTTGGATTATTTCATTTAGGAAGATATGTTGTTCAAAATAAATCATTTGTGTATTCCAAGGAGTTGAATGAAGGAGAATTTGATTAAGGAGAAGCATAGTGGAGGACTAGCAGGACATTTTGGGGTAGATAAGACAGTAGCTTTGGTGAGTGAGCACTATTTTTGGCCGTAGATATATAAGGATGTCAGGAAGTATGTTCGAAGCTGCAAAATTTGTCAAGTAACAAAAGGGAGAAGTTAGAATACTAGACTGTATAAACCTTTGACAATATCGTAGAGACCTTGGGAAGATATAAGCATGGATTTGATATTGGGATTACCAAGAACACATAGACTATATGATTCTATAATGGTGGTAGTGGACAAATTTTCTAAGATGGCACATTTCATTCCTTGCAAGAAGACTAATGATGCCATTCATGTTGTTGACCTATTTTTCAAGGAGATTGTGAGATTGCATGGACTACCAAAGAGTATAGTCTCAAACAGGGACACCGAGTTCATTGGATACTTTTGGAGTACATTGTGGAAGAAGATGAAGACAAACCTGAAGTTCAGTTCAACATATCACCTACAAATAGAGGTAGTAAACAAGAATTTGGGTAACTTATTGAGATGTTTGGTTGGAGATAAGACAGGAAGCTAGGATATAGTTCTACCGCAAGCAGAGTTTGCATACAATAATTCAGTAGACCGGAGTGCAGGGAAGACACCATTTAAGATTGTGACAGGGATACATCCCAGAGGAGTTGCGAAGCTCAGAGACATTAGCGTGGAGGATAAGAGGAGTGCAAAAGCAGAAGAATTTGCAAGATTCATGGAAACATTGCATACTCAGGTCTGAAATCACTTGGAGGACATGAACAGTAAGTACAAGGAGTAGGCAGATGAGAAAAGGAGACATAAGGAATTTGCTATTGGGGATGATGTTATGGTATATCTTAGGGAGGGAAGGTTTCCAGTAGGAACATACAATAAGCGGAAGATGAGGAAGTTTGGACCATGTAAGATTCTTAGGAAGTTTGATTAAGGAAATGCATATGAAGTTGAGTTACCGGAGGCACTCGGTATATCACCTATTTTCAATGATGCAGACATCTATGAGTATCATGAAGGACAATCAAGTGGCAATAACAAAAAGTTGACTTGAAGGAGCAGTTACCACATCAACCATCTGAGTAGACTAAGCAGATTTTAGACACCAGAATTGGAAGGAGCACTAGGAACAAGCAGTACAAGGAGTACTTGGTAAAGTGGAAAGGCAGACCAGTGGAGGATTCATCATGGGTTTCTTTGACTAAGGTGAACCACTTTGGTTTTCCTCTAGCCCTTGGAAAGTGAGGGAGTCATTTTTCTTCCAACCTCGGGTGTCTGATGCAGGAGCATCCATTGTTGTAAAGCAATCTTGTATCAACCAAAAACATTTCTTTTCTTACAATTCAGTTTGTAGCTGTCTTAGCAGTTTCTTCCGCATTTTACTGCATTATCATTTTTCAGCTTGTGAAGCAGGATATTAGTTCTACACGAGGCCATCTTCAACACATCTAGATTCTAGGTGATTTGCATTCGTTTGCAGAAAGTTATTGCTCTCAGAATTTCACTGTCAATTTCAGATAGAGCATTTAGGGCCTATTTTGTCCAGGGTTGTTGTACGGACCTTTTTCGGAACATGCAGAACTTAATGAAACATCATTCAAGACATTTTAGGTCTAGGGGAACTTTCTTGGAGATCCACATTGCATTCTATTTCCCGATTGGTTATCTTTTCATGTTCATTGGCCGACCTACACGTTTGATCTTGCATTGGGGTTGTAAGCCCTTGAGGCCAACATGGATCATAATTAAAGCTAAAGATTCATATTTAAGATCATTTGTAATCCATTAGAAGTCAATGAGTTAGTAAAGTCAATCTAAGTTCTCAGTTAGTAGTAGATAGGAAGTAGATCTAAAGGAAGTAGATAGTAATATCTTGTAATGCCCTGCGGTAGGCCTATGAGCCCTAGTCATTCTGCATATGTGGCATATGATGCATGTAAGACTACAAGTTGTTGAATCAATGATAATTCATGTTTGCTGAGAATTTCTTGTGTTATTTCCGCTATGTTGAACTCTAGGTTGCATGGTTGGAGAGTCCTTT
>VDFB02059358.1:0-81146 GCA_007258455.2 Sequoia sempervirens | reverse complement strand
TCACAAATATTCTTCAAACTTGCTGCTCCAACTTTCTCCCCTGGATGCTACTTGCAAAAATAATGAAAAATACATGAAAGAATGATGTTAAATAGACTTTAGGGCTTTGGATTAGGTTTTGCTTTCTTTGCTTTTATTTCCAAAACCCTAAAACTCAACTTTCTTGAACTTGGACGCCATTCTCCACTTGCAAATTTTGAAAATTTTGAAAACCTCAAAAATTTCTCTAAGGCATGAGAATTTGGGCGCCCTTCTTCACCAGGGGCGCCTACTTTATCCAGTGTTAGCCAAAATTTTAACATTTTCAACTTTCCTTCATTTTGACATGCTACTTCGCCTCTGATTTTCTGTTGACAGATTGATCCGACAGGCGAGCTGAAGGTTTCATGGCGGAGCCTGACTGATTCTAAGAAAGAAGTTCTGGAGGCACCTCTGGCAAAATCTTTCATTTCGACCTCCGAATTCATGAGTGCCTTTTCCTTCCAGGGGCGCCCATTTTACCCAGAGATGGCCATTTTTCTGATCTTCAAATTTCTTCATTAAATCCTCTTCTACAGACGATCTCATCGGATCTGGAGCTCCGGGCGTCGGATTGACTGAAGAGTATGCTCATCGCGAAGTTGACGAAAAATGAAGAGGGGTCTTCTGGGATGAACTTCATCAAATAATGATTTTAAGAACCCAAAAGTTTGGGCGCCCTTCTTGACTGGGGGCGCCCACTTTCACCAGAGTTAGTTTTATTTTTTGATTTTCTGTGTTTGTTTCTGAATTTTGGTTCTCAGCCTTTGTCGGACCCCACTTTTAGCTCTTCGTATCTGGTGACTGTGAACTCCAATTGACGTGCTGAATGTCTCACTGGAAAGCTGGATCAACTGTGAAGAGATTTCGTTAGACACACATCTGCAAGTTCATTCATTTGGGCCTTTGAAAACTTGGGCGCCCTTCTTCACCTGGGGCGCCCATTCTTCCCAGACTTAACCATTTTTCATAATTTTCAACTTCAAGTTTGAAACCTTCACTCTGAACCTTCGTCTTTGATTCGAATTTGCCGGAAGACGACTAGTTGAAAATGCTGACAAAGACAAGCTCGCGAAGCTGGGCGGAATCTAAAAAGATTGAGCATACTTTTGGATCATGGCTACTGAATTTACCCCTCCAAAAAGTTGGGCGCCCTTCTTCACCTGGGGCGCCCAGAGTTTCAATTCCAAATTCTTCACGTCGACTTCAGTTTGAAACCTCCTGTTCGGCGCTGAATTCCGAATGACTGAGTAATCTGATAACTACACCGCTGGATCCATCACGGAGCTGGCAGAGAACTGAACAAGTTTGACTGGAGGTGAAAACCCTAAATCTGACATTTGATGCCCTAAAAAGGTGGGCGCCTTTCTCCAACTGGGGCGCCCAAACTTGCCAGTGTTAGAAAATTTTCATGAATTTTCAATTTTCTTTCTCGTTCTTTGTGCATGTTCATCATTTCATCTTCTGTCGAATACCTCGAGCGTTGGATCTGACGCCTGGTAGCCGGCTGACCTCCATTGATGACCTCAGAGCTCCAGATGTGCTTCTGAAAAAGTAGAATAGACCCAGTAGGGCAAAACCGATTATTTTTAGATTCTGACTGCACCAGCCTGATACAGACGCATTTTGAGCCAATCAAAATCAGTTTGGACCATGTCGGACCAACTTTCTATTTTTAGAAAATTTTGCCAGTATCCGTTTCGAGAGAAACCCAGAAAAACCCAGAAAACGTTACTAATTTTAGAAAATTTCTAAAAATAGCAGTTTTCCTAAAATTTAGGGATGAAAAACTGAGATCTGGGTTTTGTAGATTAAGCTACTCTTAGCAAACCCAGATCGTCAGAAATTGAAAATTTTGCATTTTAACCCCTCATGCAAGACATGCACACCCAAATTTTGACCTTTTTGACTGATTTGACAAGACTTTTACTCATTTCTTCAATATATCTAAGTGTAACAAAAATTTTAATTTTGGGGTACAACACGTATCTTTCTTGGAATTCGTGCCTTTTGCATATAAGGCAATTTTTGGCAATGAGAAACTCACCTTTTGATAATTTCGACTTTGCCTTGTGCTTTTTTCCTGTGCATTCTCCTATGACCAGGGTTTGAACAATCTTCCATTGAAGAACGATACCTCTTCAGTGTTGAGCACTCTTGAGATTGTGAAAGATCAATCGAATGGGAACTGGAGGTTGCGGATGGACTGTTGCGGGTTTTCGCCTTAGCCTTCTTCTTCAGATTCAGTGGCATCCAGTAGGGATAATACTCATTCTTTTCTTGGCCGTACGACTTGCATTGGGATTTGTGCATTCTAGAGAGGCGTGTGAAGGGTTTGGCTGAAACGCCTTCCTTTTGGTTGCCTTTTGACTTGCGTCTTTGGCGTCTAGTACTTTCAGAGACTTGCATCCAGTTTCGAGGCAAGAGAATCCAAATCTGGAGGCTTGGCGTCCATTATTGTCAGTTTTCAGCATTCTTGGCTGGCGAGCTGGCTTACTGTTTTAAATAAAAAAACTGGAAACATTCTGGTATGTTTATCATTCATGATCTCATTGTTACAATAAAATAACGTCTTTTGCATTTCCATTCTGTAGGAAATTGCTTTGTATTTCAATTTATAAGCTTTTATATGCTGCGCCCCTTCTCTTCTGTCTATGAACTTTTCTCTAAAAAAACTAAAATAACACTAAAAAGACTTAAGAAATACTGGGGTTTGAATTGAGAGCCAGCAGGGCTCATCACACAAGACAATCTAAAACAGGATCATCTAGGAATGGCTGAGTATCAGGATCTCCATAATATCTCCCAAACTTTCGTCCAAAGAACACGAGGACACCCAAAATGAACAATAGCATTCAAAATGTCATCATCTACATGCATAGCAATAACTCCTAAGACATGATCCCTTTTGCAATTCCAATCAAATTTCTTACTAGCAATACTTGGAGGGGGAACAAGACCATACACGTGGCAACAAATGAAGCCGACAAAGATGTTTTATGATGCCATCTCTCCATTGTTTATAGTTTCCCCTTTTCAACATAATCAGAGATGAATGAAATGAAAACCCCATAATGAACTATGATAAATCTCCAAAGTTACAAAGTCTAAAACCTCCAACAACAATTAGAAACCCCAAAACATGATGTATACTGCAAATGAAGCCTTCCCAAAAAGATCCAGGAGTCAGGATGTCTAAGTAATTAACCAAAATGCAAATATGCCAAAATTGGAATAAATGATACTTGAGGTTGAAGCTGGAAAAATTGTAGGTCCACAATGGTAGAGCTCCTTAATACCTTTCCAATGCCACAAAAATCACGAAAAATGGAGATCTAGGCAAAAGTTATGAGTTCGGAGGTTCAAATGGGAGATCTGACTTCAAACAACAATAAAATATTTTAGGAATAAAATCTGATAATAATATATACACCATTGGAAAGTGCTCAGAACCAACTTTCCAACAATATCTCATTTTCAAAAATCCGATACCCAAGTCAAAAGTTATGGCAATTTAAAAAAAAACTGCCCACTTAAGGCTTGAGGGGCCAAAATTAAGCCCCCTAAGGGTTGGCGGGTGGTCCTCATGCAACCAAAAGCTGGTGGACTGGGCTGAGTGTTGGTATGAGGGCCGTTTAACCATCAAATTTAACACACTCCTTTGTGATGGTCATTTGGTCGTCAAATTTAAGATAGTTCAATTTTTTTTAAAAATTTCCAAAAATAGTCTTTCTTCAAAATATGAAGTATTTATATGAAAATGGGGGTTTTTGGGCCTTCCGGATGCAATGGAAGGGTTGATTTTGGCCCAAAGCACTTCGAAAAATCAGCTACCTCTTGGATCTGGTGACCACCTCCCAACTTGAAACCCTCGTAGATCCGACAAAATATGTCGGATTTTGATGAAACAAAAGGCAATATTGACTTTCTTAGATGCCCTGAACTCAATCGTGAGCTCAAATTACCTCCAACACGAACCAAGATAACCATAGGGTGCAAGGGAAGAGCATACTCAACTTTACTAAAATTCACCAAGATCTCTCACTAGCAATAGCTCTACCCTCAAACTTGAGAAGGAATTTGCAAGGTTGTGCTTTGATACCATGTAGGAGCTGAAAATTAGTTCTATCCCAGAATCACCTACCAAAACAATGAAAACCTTCCACAAGAGGGTATGCAAGAAATGAGCTTGCTTGATGTTAAGCTCTATCAAATATGATGATGAGGTATATTGCAAGAGCGTACAATGAACTTGCTTATATAGACAAGCTGTGATGAAGTATCAAATGCCAAAACATTAAATGACTGGTGCCATTATTAAATGACATAGGACTCTAATATTTAATAAAATCTAAAAAGATAAAATCTTATCTAAACAATTCAATATGCCTAGGACCTAAATGGACTTAACATGTAAATAGGACCCCACTAATAACTATTTAGGAAAATTACTTATTTACACCAACAAGCTTAGGGTGCTACTTTTTATTTTATTATTCTTCCCTAAGACACATTTACTCCCCTTTTAAAATTCCATAATGATGCAAATCCAAGTTTGCGTATTGGGGGGTATTTTTCTAAACTTAAATTATACTATTACAATTGAATTCAGCAAATAAGATGACCACTAAAGATAGTTGGGAGTCAGGACATCAGGCAAGTTGGGCTTGACACATGAGGTCATAGTCCCTTTTCAAACAATGATAATTGATGAACTAGGAAGCACAATTGGTTCCCATTACTTAACAAGGTGAAGTAGGAGTGACTAGTGTGATTGAGGTTATAGTGTGGTCTCTCGTTTCTTGCTGATCAACTGTATGAAATGCCTGCACACTCAGGGGACACATCACTACATTCAAAACACATAGTTGAAGCACTATGATAAAATGTCATGTTAGTCCGTAACCATGTTTCCATAAGTCACTAATCATATAGAATTATCATATCATAATCAAATTCAAATTGTAATAAATGTTATTTTAATGTCTAGTATTCTATCTACAACTCATCCAAAGCCTTCAAAAATCATAGTCACATGGAATTACATTTAATTTTTCATGTTGTATGAAACACGGTATTAGGTGAGTACCTCATATACATTAACTACCTCAAGAAAAATAAGTCAAGGAAGATTTCTAGTTAACTATTCGTGATACATCATGAATTTGATCAAACATCTAAGATAGTATAACATTAAATAATAATTAATCTACCGTATCCATTAGACAACACATATAGAATGTAGTATTCCATCAGCATGATCATGAAATAAAGATATCAATATGTGAGTCTACACCTTCCATATCCAAATAAGGTGCAAACATAATAAATGTTATTTAAATGTTTAATACCTTATCCCTAACTTATCTAACTTGTGGAAACCATAATCACATAAAATTATATTTAAATTCTCATGTTGCAGAATTTGAGGAAACTCTTAAGAAGCTGGTGGAAAAGCACGTGTAGCAGAAAATTGAAAAGCTAAAATTTGAGGTTGGCTTTCATCAATTCTTGTGTTATAATATGTTTTGGTTAGTAGTTAAAGTATAAGGAAATTTCTGAAAATTGAGTTAAGATATGAAATGAGTGTGTGAGAAATTATGGAATATTGTTGTATTCTTTTCCTTGTGAGTGATGAAATGACTCTTGTCCTTGGTTGCAAATGGTGTATATTTTTGGCTGTGTGTTTCTTTGTATTTTTTACTGAGGCAATGGATCTCCTACTGGATTGAGGACAGGCCTTGTGTGGGGTTGAGAGAGGTGAGGAATCCTCCCATGGGAAGCTGTAACTGGAATTCTTTTTGTGATGTGGTGTAAACTAAGGTAGAAGTTGTGATGGTGTGTTGAAGAAATTAAGAAGAGTATACTAGTTGTGATGGCTATAATTGTTTATGTTTGTTGGGGTTTGAGAACCCCTAATATGGTTTGAGGTTTCCATGAAGGTTTCATTCCTTTTGTCCCCCTTCTTATGAGTCAGTGCCAATAATCCATTGTGTCCATCCCAGGCTTTGTTTCACCTTGCTGTTGCTTGCAATTTTATATTAAAAAAAATGTTTATACCTATTGTAGTGTGGCTTCCTTGCTTAGGTGTTGGCTACAGGCACGTGAACTCAGTAATGCCATATGATAGGGTGGTGAGTACATCCCTTTGGTCATCTCAAGCTAAATGAAAATCTTGAAGATTTGATCATACTAAAGGTCCTGTACTTGCAGATTTATTACCAGGACTTGTAGTTCTACCATACATCCTATGGAATGTAATATTGTTAGTTTGCAGATTACCTACCATTTGACGTGCAGATTATGTATTACCTGAAGATCCTGTGCTACATGAAATGAAAATCTATGGTCAAAGTAGCACTATGTATTATGTTAAATGTTAGACTTGAAGAAGTGATAAGATTTGTATTCTGCATTTAATGTCTTGTTGGTTTACATGGTTGCTGGAAGTAATGCTGTTCTATTAGCAAAGCTGGAAATGTCTTTTGACATTTAGGAAACATAAATGCATATGAAGTAAAATCTGTAATACGGAACACAAAAAAAACCGTGTAAAAGTTGTGGAGAACATGTATTGGGGTGCATATTGTTTATTAGTAATTTTATGAATTGTTTGTAGAATTGGTCATGGAAATTATGTAAATACACAGGTGCATCCAGACAAAATCTAATCACAGGTAAATATAAATTCATTTCTTCTCTGTTCATTGCTGGAAACAAAATAATTGTATATATGTATCAAGTGAATTTTTAAATAAACTGATATATATACCTACTAAATACAAAATGTATATGTAGACTCAAATGTACATGAATATCTTGTATATTGTTGAAATTAAATATTCACTGGTTATACATTTGACTGTAAACAGAAATATACGCCTACATAATCATGCACAGACATGTATATACTTATACATATGCATATGTATACACATACACAAACAAACCCTACAAGAGAGAATTTTAACGGCCATATAAATGAGAAACATTTTCATTTAAGGCAGATTTATTAAGAAAAGAAAAGAATATATAAAAGTAAAATAATATTAAAATGAGGCCAGAGCCCCTGTTGGGGTGGATGCAAAGGGGCTGATCATCGCTAGTCTACTTTTATGTAAATAACTTCATATAAATAAAGCTATACGTATGTTATTCAATCTAGTGTACTGTGTATATTATGTTTTTTGTTCATTTGTGAAAGTATTAATCTTATTAGATAAAAGAGTAAACACATTATAAAGGATTATACCCCACAGTTGAAAGGATGACTACAGGGAATATCAAATCTTCCACTCATTGAACCCCAAGAAGTGCTCATTTATGTTTTTGTTTGAAAAGTTATTAAGATACATTGTTGAAACTAGATCTTGACAATGTGTGGATAGTGGAGTAGATGAAGTTTCCACAATAATTTGGAGTGATACAGTTGTTCCTAAAACACGTGGGGTACTGGAATAGATTAGTAAAATTTTTTCATGGATATCTTATCCATTTGATGTTCTAATGAGGAAAGAAGCATCTTTCATCTATAGAAAATATCAACAATAAGCTGTTCAGGTGTTAAATCTTAGTTTGATAAACGCACCAATATTAGCATTACTTGGATCAAGGCAAGGAGTTCTACAGTCGTGGAGCTATATAAATTTAGGTTTGGTTGTATGCTGGTATACGAAGAGTCAGATCACCTTGTCTATGGTACAAGTAGATTATTGTCCAAAGTAGAGACTGGCTAATATGTAATGGGAAGAGAAACATTGGAAATGGTGTATGCTGTTTGAAAGTTTCAACACTATTTATGGTAGAATCCCTCTGTGTTCTATTTATTCCACCAGGTTTTGATGCATTTGGTGAGCAAGTATGGTTAAAAGGCATGAATAGATGGATTCTTCTGCTGCAGTAGTTAACGTTTAGAATCATTGTGATCACAGAAAAACACTATGTAGAAATCATTGAGGATAAAAGGGGTCCACATAGGTAGCTCCTCCAAATACTTGTCGTCTCACCATGGTATGAAAATAGCAGAAATCTCCTTCAATGGGTAATTTTCTACAGTCGGGCAAGTTAGAATTAAAGGTTATTGGAAAGTCAAGGATGTTCCATTCCATAAATGGGTTGTACAAAATGGGACCATATTAAATGTTACTATAACGTGCACTAAGGGAAGAGATATAAACAATACTTAGAGAAGCAGATGAAAGCTTTGCTAGATGACACATGGAACTGGATGCGAATGAGAAAAGTTCTCAATGGGCTATGGTGGGGCATGTTAAGTTGAGATGCAATGGAGTGGGTTGTAGTGTGAAATATTGGGAGGGGTTGAGTAAGCCTTTGGAGCACAATTATGTGCTTTTGTATGCAATGCAACCTCATATAAATTTTCAAGATGTTATTTTGATTTCATTTCTCCATTCAAAAACCAAAGTGATTGCTATGATTTAAAATTTATATGCATTGTTGTTGCAATGGAGTATCTAACAAAGTGCTTCGAAGTGTGAACATTGATAGATAACTCAGCTATGTTACAAGTAATGAGAACAAACAACACTTCACCTTCTGCAGTTCCTAGTGATGTTGGAATCCATGTCTGCCTGGCCAATCTACTTTGGAAAGCTAGTAGACCTCATGTTGTGAATTGCTCATCTTGCTGATCTTGTTCTTGATGGTCTAAATTGAAACCGAGGAGAAAAACCAAGTCATGCAAAGTTTGCAACCAGAACTGAATACCATCGAAGAACCATGCAACTTCATGTATGTTGTGAAAAGTTGCACACTACTGAATAAGTTTCCAGCCTTTGGCAGCTATCAGTTATGACATGTGACATGTAGACCATGATGAACAAGCATTTGGTAATCCTTGCCATTTCCAACATCCTAATTCTATATAAAATTCATTTGGTAGCTTTGAGAAACATACCGATGGCATTGGTCTGAATTTATGAAAGAAAATGGGCTAGGATGGTTGAGCGTTGGGCAAAGAGGGAAAATGTATAATTAATCCCCCCTGAGTGTAGATGAGACCACAAAATGTTGGTTTGGGATACATGGGCTCCTATGCATGTAGAGAGCTGTTGATGTGATTTTTGTGACCGCACCAATCAGCCGAAGAACAAAGTTGTCCGAAGGCTACTCCGTTCTCTCTTGATCAAAGTATTCCGTGTGCTAAGATTGCGAGATAGATCACATGTTCAACTCCAAGGTTCCGAAATACTTGGAATACCCTCAGTTGGTTTGATGTGTACTGCTGTGTTCTTACGAGGGGACTTACACAATTGTTCAGGCTTCTTGCAGTTAACAGTAGGTAGATGATTTGAAGGGGATTTTGTGCATGTGATTTGGCAATAAGTTCGTTTTCCTAAAGCTAATCAGAAATGTGCGAAAAGTAAATGAGTGTAAGGCCTAAGAAGCTTATATTCTATCCTAAATGCAAGATATGTGGAGCTTGATTTCAATAGACTTCAACTGAATTTCACCTAGCCTCACGTCGGACAGCTTCAGTAAAATTGGTGCAATCTTCAAAGGGATAGCAAAAGATGTTCAAATTATAATTTAGCATACATACACCATCAGAACGACGCATATAAGTATACAAATCACAATCGAAGTTATCATCAACAAGCTGCTAGTGGTATGGAATAAAATGAAGCTACCTCAATAAAACACCACACATCCAAAGTAAACTACTTGCATGAAATGAAAACTACGCTACTTTATGCTTCTTGGATCCGAAAGGATGAAGAGACCTTGCTAGCAATCCATGACAAAGACGAATTCCACCATCAATGAAAAGATCTATTATCATGAAAGTTTTACACAACAATCTCCACACAAGTTTTCAAAGGGAAAACTTTCCTTCTTCTCCACACTATGCTAAACTATCAAGCAAAATGTCTACTCTGCTCTACTCTCTAGTCTGATCTCCAAATCTAATGCTAATGTCTAATGAGGTACAAATGAGGGGGACTCCCCCTTTTATAGGTAGCCCAGTCCAATGGACGGCTAAGATTACAATCAAAAGAGTGGCTAAGATTAAGCCACCTCAGCCCTAACCCTAAAAACTGCCAGAATGGGGAGTGGTGTAATAAATGACCAAAGATTCCCACTCACTCCCAAAAATAGTAAGGCAATAAATGCCCACAATCAGTCTTCTAGAAGATCCTCGTCCAGTAGTGCATTCCCATTCTCTTTCTCTCTGGCTGTAAACTCAACGAACCTGCCAAGTACAGCCTCAACTTCCTGAACTGAAATGGGTGGAACACAATCTAGCTGGAACTCTAGCACCGTGACCGACGTCTCATGCCGTGCACAAGATTTTCTCCAAGTAGCTAAGGAATCCTGCGTGCTCTGAATCAAACTGGAGAAAGTGGAGGTGTTCTCAAAGTCATCCTGTGTGAAGGTCTTCACCTCTGAAAAGAAAGGCACCAACCTACCCCTCAAATTATCAATATTCACCTCATCTGGATTCAACCGCCTAGCAAATATGGCCTCAAAAGTGTTTTGAACTCCATCAATGATATTGGCCATAGCCTTCCGTATCCTGGCTGAATCCGCCTGTGCTGCGTTGAAGAAACCATGTCCCGTGATCGCTGAAGAATACCATCTAGAAAAATCATACCTATCATTCTCCTGAATGACCCCTCCATCAATCAGCAACCGCAAAGGGACATGCCTCAATGCCTTAAGACGCTGAATCACTTTACTCTGATAAACGGAAGTATCTCCCCAAGCATGATCAACTGCCTCCATTCGTGCCAAAATACTGGAAGCCTGCTGAAAAGCAAAAGCAAGGTCCTCCATAAACTTTTCTATCTCAACACGAACTCCTGTGACCCACTTGTCTGCCTCCTGTGCCATCTTTCCTAACTCCAACAAGCCACTGATTGACTCTTTGGGTATCTCAGGTGGAAGCTCTATCACTGGAATTTCTTGCCCACGAGGACGAGGCAACTGCTGCACATATCCAATCAAAGCCTTATGCTCTCTTTTCAATTTCTTATACTTTCCTTCCTTTTTGAATAACCTGTCCTTGAGGGCGAGGTAGAAGTTATCACACTCCTCTACAATCTGTGCACCTGTGGGGCGTCCTAAGTCCAAAGTTGTGACCACATAATTCTCAGGTATTGCTTCATCTCGGTCACAATCAACTTGAGGCACGGCTACGTGAAGAGTACGGGAACCATCCTCCTCAGTGGATATCTTCGAAAACTTCCGTGCTTTCTTCTTCTGTGGGGGTGCACTGATCCTGTTTAAGAACTCTTCCATTTCAACTGCTGGATCAATCTCCTCGCTGGGGCTTCTTCTCATCCTATCCTTAAGCCAATCAGGCACTGTATACTGTATGTCGAATGGCTGCTGTTCTTGTGCCTCTACTTCTCGAACTTGTTCAACTTCTACATCATTCTGGTGAGGCTCATCGTCCTCAAGTGGCTGAGTGTCTCCTGAAACTATATCATCATCATCTAAAGCCGTCTCTAATTCCTGCTGAAACTGAGGGTCAATGGTAGTCCCCTTATCAGTCTGCTGATCAACTCTACTAGGTGCATTGACGCTCTGGCCAACTGACTCTCTCCGTGGAGGCTGATTATTTTCCTGTACCACTTGCACCTGATTCAATGCATTTCTTTGATCAGCAAACAAGGAAACCTCCTGTATACTTGGAGAATGTGTCTCCAATGGCGTGGGTGACTCAACTGCAACTCGTGGAGGCTCTGGCTGAATAGGCTTCTGCCGGACTAGCTCTTTCCTTCTGGATTCTGGACCTCGTGTGATTTGTTTCTTCCTGCCAGTGGTGGGTGTCCTGTGATCTCCCATCAAATTGTAAGTCAAAGCAATTGACCTACTCTTCAATCTGCTCACACGCCTATCAATCCATGCTCTGGTAAATGTCAGGACCGGAATAGAAAGTGTGTCCAAGTCAGCAACCTCTGGTTCTGACCAATCCGGGGGTGGAAGCGGAGTATCTCTTACTGCTGCATAGTCTGGATGGACAACATCCATGTCCTCATTCACCTGGTCTGGAACCGGAACAACTTCACACTCCCTAATCATGTTAATTGGCAACCGAGAGAACATTCTTTTCCTAACTTCAATCTCATCTGATGCATCAGCCCAATAATCCTCAATATTTGCCTTGTGTTTGAATTCCTCTGACAGTACCCATTTGATGTTATTATGCGGATCATAGTGCTGTCGGCTAGTGTGATATGAAAAGTGATAAAATTGAAGCTCACTCTCAGCCTCTCTAGCTGCTTGTATTGAAGGACACACTTCATCTGAATTGCCCATGACAATTGGGAAGTCAATTCCTCCCTCTTTCTTCTGAATTTTATCGTAGGCAACCAATTGCCTAGATATCTCTAACATCAAAATTCTATCGGTTGGGTACTTAGGCAGCCTATATGGATATGATGAAAAACCTTGCAGCCTTATGTAAGAAAACCTCGGAAACCTGAATAAACCAGCACCCATACCTTTCAATCAATTCTTGGGCTCTCGAGATTCTTGATGATCCGCTTCTAAAGCAATCTCGTGATATGCATGGTGAAGGCATCATTGACACGCTTGTAATGAGTGGTACTAGCCAGGTGTAACTGTGGACAAGCCTCATGGATTTTGAACTGGTGAGAGCCACAACCAACAGGTTCCTTATATGAGATTCCCCTATACTTCATTATACGAGCCAGCATGTAGATGATGTAAGAGCTCATATAAAAGTCTTCGTTCTTCTTAGGCTCAGGAGCTGCTCATGCAAATTGTCGTGATCATCTCGGCCCAGTTGACGTAGTCTTTCCCCTCCAGACGAGGTTGATGTAGTAGAACATCCATGGCTTGAAAATAAATGACTGTGGGCAACCACCAACTCTGCTCAGCATCATGATGAGATCACAGTACTCCTGCTTCAAGTCCTCCGCTATGATTTGCTTCGGCAGCTTCGTACGAGAAGGCTTGGGATTGCTCATCCAGTGGGTATTGATCGTCTCCGTGCATCTCTCGAATGCAGAAGCATACATTCGGTCAGCTCGTTCTCTGGATTTGTAAACCATGTTTCTGTGTATTGGGATCCCGAAAGCTTCACCAATGGCAGCAGGAGTAAGATTGGCAAGCACTTGGCCATCTGGTGACATAATCGATCTGTGTTCCTTCTCATAACAGTTGGCACACTCCATTATCAGCTCCGAACACTGAATGGCTGGTGGGAAACCAGCAGCTGCATATAATCCGCTTCGAACAATGTTATGTGAGGTGGTTGAAGGTCGATGACTACCAATCCCCAGCATTCTATTCTTGAAAGTCTCTAGGTTGACGGAGCCCAAGTTGGTATCTGTCAGCTTGCCCAACTTCGAAATGAATTTTGACTCTAGCATAAATGTCTTGGTCAGCTTCTTTATAACTGCCTGTCTGGATGCACCATTGTTATCTTTGCCAGTCGCCCTTGCCTCAACCATCTGCAGGACAATAAACATTCATCAGCAATTTAACTTAGAAAAATAAATAAAATACTTTGCAGGGCTGCCATTCGACTTCAAGAAGTTGTAATGTTATTTCTCGCTTGCAAACCTCAACTTCTTTCTTCAACAAATTCGAGCCTCGATCACTTAGCAAATTCAACTCTTTCAGCAACTTCAATCTGCAACTTGAACTTCTGTAAATTCGTATTTCACACTTAGCAAGTGCGGACTTCACAAGCTTCAGCAACTCCGCTCTTTGAATTCACACTTCTTCAATCAACAAGTTTGCACTTTTTAAACTCTTTGAAATTTCTTACTTCAAGGCGTCCTTAGCTTCAGCAATATGATTTTCCTCAAGCTTCAGCAAATTCAAACTTCAGCAATCCAGAACTTCCAACGCCTTTCACTCAGCAACTCTCAGACTTAGCAAAATTTCGAACTTCTTCAAGCCTCAGCAATCCAGTCTTCTGCAACTCACTTAGAGCAAATCGAATTCTCCTCATCTGTGAAAAAGAAGCGAGAAACTTCTCAATCTTATAGCAAAAATCGAATTCTAGAAGGAGCTAAGTATAGGCAGTGCATTAAATTTCCACTACTCCACTTCAGGAATTCGAATTTTACCTCTCTGGTATTCCTGACACTTGTCCGAGAATCTCAACCTTCTAGAAGTTCAACTTTGATTGCAACATTTCAACTTCACTTTCGAAAATTTAAATTCACCTTTTAATTCACCAGTCGAAGCTCTGTCACTTGAATTCGAATTTTACTTCTCTTTAGCTCTGGAAAATTCATCTGTGAAGGATTGGATTAAAATCATCTAGGCAACTCATTTCGAATTCATCATTCAAAGAATTTTTCTTTCAAAAATCATTTTATTCAAATTTGCCTTAGAAGATTTTAAATTTTTCCTTAGGAAAATTTCACAATTTGAGCACTGATTAAATTCTTCACCCAAAAAACGTTGGCGAAGTGCCGAAGACATAGAAATCCATCCATCATCACAAATGTCCAATACCCAGAAGAAAATTTTCTCCAGAATGCGTCGAATCCATGGGTACCCAACGAACGGGTTCATTTAAATTTTAAATTTTTGAACCTTAGAAAAATATTATTCCATTAATTTAAATCCGTTCTTCATCTCCGTGAACACTCCGATGCTCAGACTTAAGAAATTTGAATTCGTCCTGTATTGTCATCATCTTCTGACTTCATCTCTGAAAGCTTGCTTATGCTTTAAGAAGAAAAATCATCACCTTGAGTTCTAGGCATATTTTCTAAGGAAGAAAATATTTTTGCCTTAGAGAAAATTTGAATCACTCTGAAGATTTTGCCTTAGAAAATTTTTTAATATCCAACTTTGATCACTTTGCCTGTGAGAGAAATTTATTTCACTTAGAAGATCTTCTTGCAAGCACATCATATTTTACTTTCATCATCTTCAACGCCTTAGGAAAATTTTTATTATTTTGCAACTCCAGCGCCTTAGCAATATTCATCAACACCATCTTGTATTTCATTTCACCATCCTAGGCGCATAGCATACTTGAAGAAAATTAAAACCATGCCTAGCACTTTATTCACCCTTGGCAATATTTTCTAACTCCTTGGCACTTACCACCTTGGGCGCATTTAACACTTGAAGAAGAATATTCAACTTGCCTTAGAAAAATTTTGTTCACCACCTCAACATCTTATCTCACCACCTTGGGCGCATATGACACTTCAAGAGGGATATTCAACTTCACCACGCCTTGGGAAAATATTTTCAACACCTTTTACCTTATTCACCATCCTTCATTCACTTTTACTATCTTCAACTTGGGCGCATTTTGGCTTGTATGAAGGATGACTCTTCAACTTCTCCGTTTTGTCTTCACTTGACCTCATTTGGGCGCATTTCCTCATAGGTGAAGGATGAAAATTGTTGACTTGTTGACGGATAGCGTCTCTCTCAGCCATCGGACGCAAGGTAAGGAATGTATCAAGCTTGCTAATCCAAGCTTGGGCTGTCATCTTCCCGCTGCCATCAAACATCACCAGATTCAACCTGTTAGTTGCATGTTTGAGGTCATTATTCTGCTGTCGGGGTCTCCAATCCTGACGAGCCCTATTGTGTTCACGCCTCTGTGTGATAAAACGGTCAAAAGTGATCCGTTCTCTAACTGCAGGAGGTATCAACTCCCACTCCTCGTTTGCTGCCATAAGGTTATCAGCAAACAAATCATCCCGATCCTCTCTGGCATAGCCTCATCGGGCTCCTGTCTCGTGAACGTAGGCCTTGTAGGCCTATCAGCTGTCCGTGACACTGTCCTAGGTGCTCTCCGTGACCCAGCATCACTCCTGTCATCGTCACGATGTGGTGACGGTCTCCTCGAAGTCCTAATCTGCAGTGCCTGGCCTACTGCTGTAATACATCATCAGATCGACGTTGTCCTGCGAAGATCTCTGAGTGTGAGTAAGACCTCAGCATCATCCTGATCTCGGTTGTTATGAGGGATATCTGTCCGAGGTATATCTGTTCTCTCAGCCCTATCATTCCTGTCAGCCATGATTTCCGGCTGCCTGCTCAAACTGCGTTGCCTTTCAAGCAAGGCACGTCTGCGAGTGTAGTACCTGTATGTATCAATTTCCTCTGGTTGCATGTGATGGCCAAACCCTAGGATGGCAGAATCAAGCTCTGATACCACTGTAGAAACCCTAGGTTTCCCTCTGACACTGCTCTGACTGATATTTTAAGGTTTTCTGACATTTTCTGGAGTTTTGTGATTTTTTGCAAATTTTGTGTTTTCAATGCAATAATGAATAGTACGGCTTTTACAGAAAATAATAATAAATTCAATAGAAATTCTAAATCTTCAATTTACTTGAGGAATACAATAAGAACTGAAGGCGTTTCCTTTATTCATCAAATAATATCTATATAACAATGATCTGATAACATGCAAAGATAGAACAATGATTTTTTTATTTGTAAAAAGAACCTGTTTTGCTGGTACGGCTGAAGGTACTAACAGTACGGCAGAAATAAATATGGCTCCTTTCCTTTCGTCTGGCATGCACAAATTGATCCAGTACTTTAGGCGCCTCTTTTAATGCTAACTGGAACCCTCAGATCAAGGCGTTTCTTTCAAGCTGGAAAGTACGGCTGAAATGCAATGGTACGGCCTGTCAGAAGTACGGCCAAGTACAGCAGCTTATTTAATATGTACGGCCTCCTCAAATCAATCTCTAAACCTCTGAATATAGTGCGCCCCAGCTAAGAGATGACCTCTGGATACCAATACTGAAGAATCTCTGAAGATATTAGCTTCTCTGAAAGTTCTGTAGTTTACTCTGAATGAGAAAACCTCTGTGGCAATAAATCAAGTGATATTGCACACTCTCTGAATTGCTTTCCGCTGGAGATGGCTCGTTCTCCAAGGAATCGAACGCGAAACCCTAAGTCTCAGGCTCAGACCAAAATTGATCAATATCAAACTCAATAATCTCATAATGCACAAATCCCAATGCAAAATCCTCAAATACACTGAAAAGTGCGATTCCCTTGAAAATAGGGTTTTAATTAATATTTGACTTTTAATTTTCTTATTTCTCCATAGTTCTCCGTCAAATATTTAAATCATATTTTAAATGTTAAACTGGCCCCCTTCATGATGGCGCACCCCTCAAAACAGTCACTTAAGTTATAATTTAAAATTATAACTTTATATTATAAACATTAATTAATTAATATTTAATCAATACGTATCAAATATTAATATCTTCCTCGCTTCTAACCCGATGACCATCCGTCTGATGTCAGATCAACTCCGGTGACTCCATGCCACCATGTCATAAAAATAGTAAAGGGTCCTAAGCTAACACCGCCAGAAACTGGCTAAAATAAATAATTCCCGCAAAACGCTCCGAATGGTCGCAACGAAGCGATACCGATCAAACTTAGTCGACCAAGCCGGTGCCAGTTCGGCGACCTTCATCCACCCATTGGCCTAACAGGGTCGTATGGATAGGCCAATCCTCGCTGCCCCGAGAGATGTCACCGAAGGAACATGACACCATTAGGCTTGTCAAATGTAATTTGTTTCGCAAGCTACGTGTAAGATATAGTACAAAATGAAGAAATTGAGAATTAGTTAACACCGGGAAAAGAGGGCTTTGAGAAAGGCTCCCATCTTTTTGAGGTGTTAAATGAAGGATTTTGACTAAATGCCACCTAAGATGTTTATCTCACATTTGTTCGAGTTTCGCGACGCATTCGTCAGTGGGTGAATCTGAGTTGGGGAAGTGCCTAAACCAGAGGTCAAACGTGGGGTCAAATCTTAGTCAGAATATCAAAGGAAAAAGCGAAAGAGCACCTTTTCAAAAAGGCGCTTGAGCTTTTTCAAACCTTTAATGCCTTCTTTTTGATGATCTCAGATGTTCAATTTGTTCGTGTTACGTTCAACTTTCCTTTGCTTGTCTTCGTCGATTCAGAAGATGACTCAGCAACTTGCAGTTGGAGTTTTTGTGTTATTTTGTTCAATTCCAGAAATGGCCAAGTCTGGGGAGAAAAGAGCAACTTTTGAAAAAGGCGCCCTTGATTTTCACCCCTCAGATGATGTTTTTTGGAGAAATGTGCTTTTTCCAGCTGTCGTCCAGAATGAGGTCAGCTCCGCAGTGAACCTATGATCCAGTCCTGAAAATTGCTAAAACAGAAGTTATGAAGGATTTTGTTTTTCCCTTCGTACGAGATTGAGATGTCAAAATTTGACTAAGTCTGAAGAAAAGCGCAGCTTTTGAAAAAGGCGCTTGGGTTTTTGAGCTTTCAGATGTTAGTTTTATGATCTGCAGTCTCAAGGTACCTTTTGATCAGTTTTTGTCCAGCTCTGCGATGCACCTGTTAGCCAGTCAATCGGTGAAGTCAGTCAGCCAGTGTCAAAGGATGAACAGAGGTCCCGGCAGAAGTTTAAATCCAAGTTTTCATGAAAATTGGCTAAGTTTGGAATTCGCCTTAAAAGGTCAAAGTTGAATTTTTGAAAAAAGTTGACTGGTGCGCCCTAACTTGAGTTTTAACTGTAGTTAGACTAAACGTTTTCTGTGTTGTCATCTCTAGTTCATATATTGGCATGTTGAGTGATCTTTCAGTTCGCATGTTGAGTTAACTAGTTTGCATGTCCAGTTAACAACTTTGCATGTTGAGTTAACTTGTTTGCATGTTCACTTAACTGAAGATTATGCTTGAAAGTCAACTTAAGTTCGCATGCATGGCGAATTTTGGCAAATTTTGAAGATTTTGTGAAGATGGCGAATTTCATTTTTGTCAACTGGAGTTTTAGTTTCAGTCTTCAAAAGGGACGCCATATTTAATTAAAGCATAGATTTTGTGAAGTTGGCGAATTCATTCATTGTCAACTGAAGTTCCAAAAGGGACGCCATTTTTAGATTTATAGCATGAGGTTGAAGTTGGCGCCTCACTTCTTGATATTGTTAACTGAAGTCTTGAAAGGGACGCCATATTTAGAATTTTTGAAGATTTAAAGCTTGAAGTGCGGCCAATTCATTGTCAACTTCAGTTCTGAAAGGGACGCTTTAATCCTTGTTTATGAATTTAGTGAATTTGTGAAGTATGGCGCATTCAATAAAGATTGTCAACTGAAGTCAAATTCGCATGATGCTCTAAATGGTGTTGTTAACTGAAGATTGAAAGGGAAAACCTAAAGCATGGCGCTTTAATTAGCTTATTTTAGTTTCAGTTAACTAAAATGAGGTCCAATCACAAGCCAAGCACACTTTTCAAGGTTTTAGTGCTTTGTGCGAATTTCATAGATGAAAATCTATGTAATCAAACATTGGCGTCCATTATTTCTTCATCTTGAGCTCTGAAGTATACATTTTTCTTGAGCGACCAGCAAGCTAAAGGTGCTACAGAGGTCAGAATTCAGCGTTCGTCATAGCTATGGATTCAGATTGATCAAAGGACGAAGATTCCAGACTTCATTTTCACTTTGCATGCAGGTTTCATCAAGTTCCAGAGAAGAGATTGGCGAATTCTTCAGAAGCAGAACAAGCAAAACTTTCTATCTTCTATCTTATTTCTTCTATTTCTCATCTTAGGTACTTTCTTCGCATGTCAAAGAAATTCAACGTATATTCAGAATCTGATCATCTGGGTTCGCATACTTCAGTATTTGCAACAAAACCCATGTCTTAGATTTTTTTGAGAAAATCGCCCCGTAGTCTTCATTCTGAAGCTCTGTGCTTTTTTCCGAGAATTTCTTTGCATGTGGGTCTAAAACACATCTTTTCGAGAAACGAGCTATCTGGGTTGTCTTAGAATTGGATTCTGCACAAAACCCACGTTTCAGAAAAATTTCGAAAATTTCTTTCGTCATAGGCTATTTTTAGCCTTGCCCAGAGATTTTTTAGTTTTTCAGAAAGTGTTCAAGTACATTCGACTTTACAGTAAAAAGTCGCCATTTTCAAAATGCAGTTCAATCTCATTGATTATAAGGCCAAATCGGCTCTTATGCATAATTTTGTCAAAACTTCAGATACAGACCTAAATCATGTTTATCCAGTGGTTAATCTGAGCAGTCTGGAAGGTGTTAGCAGCAATGCATTGAGAAATCTTGAGCGTTCTGGATTGCTGGCAGCAACATCTATTCCTATTACCACTTTTGATCTCGAGTTCGTTCTTGCTTGCATCAAGCATTATGACTCATCTTCACGTCAAATCAGATCAGCAGATGGGAGGGTTGTTTGCAGTCTCAAGCCAAAGGATATAGAGAAATGCTTTGCTATTCCTCCTCGTTCAGATAACTTTACTGTGGTTCTTGAGGCCTGTGAGAAGATATGGGATGGTGATCAACAACGTTCGCAGAGAAAGGTGGCTCAGAAATGGCTGAAAGTTCAGAAGACTAACATGCCTAAAAAGGTTGGTCGTGGTGAATTCAAAGACGAAGTTGCTGTTTTGATAACTTTGCTCAATCGAGTTACCGGTCAACAGGACGCTAGCAGTTTCCGTTCATGGATGTTTTACCTAATTACCAAAATCCTTGACGGCACAAAGCATTTTGACTGGGCTATGTTGATTAGTGATTGCTTACATTAGCAGATTACTAATTTTCTCAAGTATCATGAGTTTCATATGATATCATACTTGGTCTACTTAGTTGCATTCCAAGGTAGCTACAAGCATATGAAAACTAATGGCACTCTTGGTGTTCAACGAGTTCATGAGTATTATCCTTAGTTGGAGTTCTGTCAATCCGAGCAAGACTTCCGAGCAGTGAATGATCACTTTTCTATGAGGACAGTTAGAGATCTTGACAACGAGATGCACATTCGTATCTCTGCCGAGGCAAAATCAGCGATGGACACTTGGGCGGATTGGTTTATCCAGTTCCCTACTTTCACATACATCCGGGTTTATGGATATGTTGGAGAGCCCCTGATGTTGCCAAGGTACCCTTCAAATAAGATCATCTTCATGGAGTTTCTCAGACAGATGCAACATGTTAATTTCTTTCTTCGCAATCGTCATAAGACTGCGGCTAATTTTCCATTTACATTGGGAATTTTCACATGCAATGCGGCAACAGATGCCAGGCTTATGTCAACTGAGATAAAGGTTCAAGCTCAAGACTCATACTGAGAGGCGTTCCTATGATCCTCTCGGTCATTATGCAGACAGGTTAGAGCGAGGGATTGCACATAAGCCAGCACTTGAGGATTTCTGGGCTAATTGTGAAGATGAATTTGAGGTTCATCGTCGTCACTATTGTAGACTCACTATCGGTCAGCTCTCTGATTACCTATCAGAAGATGTTGATGGTCTATCAGATGATGATGGAGAAGTTCTTCTCAATTCATATGTCAAAGATCAAGTTGCTCGGCAGCCACTTCGCTCACCTGATTGGTATGTTAAGGAGAATACTTCTATCGAGGAGGTTTCCAGATCAGTTATCAAGACTAGCAAGTTGTTCTTGGAGAGTAAACAGAAGTGGAAGTCAGTTCCTGTAGCAGAGCCGCCAAAGGATTTCTCTTCGTTGCCTTCTTGTTGTGACCTTTTTCACACATCGCCCCATTCAAAATGGGGACCCCCTAAATTTTGCTCCATTCTGGTCTTTTGGCTTGGGTTTTTCTCTCTCGCTCTGTCTCTTTTCTGATGTCTGCCTTTCGAGGATTGTGCCCGTCATTGAGCTTAAACGTGAAATTGACCAAATCTGAAAATTAGGGTTTCATCTTTCCTGGTCAGTCCAAGGTCGAACGAAGTGGATAAATTGAAAATTAAGACTAACGTTGTTGTCAGCATGTTTCCAGTAGGCTATCAGCAAGTTTTCATCTGATTCCGAGGAACTTACTATTTTTAGTAAGTGTGAAATTACAGGCAATCCGTCAGCATTTTTGAGATTCCAACAACACGACATTCGAGCACATCGCCGCTTTCGTACACAAAATTTGAGCAAAAACAGAGATAACTTACTATTTTGCAAGATATAGCTTCTGTGGACGCCCGATGATCGCGAGTTTTTTTTGCGTCCGATATTCTTCCGGGTTTTTGAGACCTTGGCGGCGGTATAACATGCAAAAGCGAGGCGACAACTTCGAATTGACCTTAGAGGCTATTTTTAGGGTTTGCATGTCGGGTTTCTTTGCATGTCGAATGATTCCTGGTGGGTTTTTCGAGAGCTTCAGCGATGAGTGTGACATGCAAATGGAGATAATCACTCAAGTAAGGAACTTACTATTTTAGCGATGCGTCCCGGCAGTGCTTGGATTGAGAAGAGAATCACGCAGAAGCCGATCGCGAATGAAATTAGCGATAAACATAGATCATTTGATGCATGCAGAGCAAATTAAGGGTTTCCAGCTTGGCCTTAAAAAAGAAGGGTAAAAGTCAATTTTCAAAACGTGTAAACCATCCGATCAAAGCATCTTCAAAGTTATCTGCTGGTAAAATTTCAAGTCAAACGGAGCACTTACTATTTATAGTAAGTCATTTTGGAAACGCTAAAAATAGTAAGTCGCATGCATCAATGTGAGTAGTCGTCACGGGTGAGGAGCCTCATTCAAATTTCAAGACCGGAGCAGTGGAGCTATCAGAAGCAAGCAGTTACTATTTATAGTAATCCACCTTCAGAAATGGGCTAAAAATAGCAGGTCGGCTAAAAAATGGTAGTGTCGACAGGACAACAAGGTCATGAGGATGCAGTGTTTAAAATTTCAAGTCGTTCTGAGCTTCAGAGATGCAAAATTGAGAGGGCTTACTATAAATAGCAGGGCATGAAAAACTGGCGAAAATGAGGAAAAAATTCTAAGTCTGGAACTCCATCTTGCAGCCATGGCAGAATGCGCCCAAGTTGATGGAGAAGCATCGAAGAATTTCTGAGTGTTGAGCTCGTCCTCCACCATGGCCAAAATGCGCCCAAGCTAGAGAAAGTCAAAGGAAGTCAACGCCTTTTCATCCCTCTGCATGTCTAAATGCGCCTTCAAGGCAATGCCAAGCACAAAAAATTATAAGTATGAAGTTTATCCTTCATCAGGGGCTAAATGCGCCCAAAGGAGAAGAAAGTCAAAGGAAAGTCAACACGTTTATCCTGTAGGCATAGCAAAATGCGCCCACCTTGAAGGAGGAAAGCTGGAAATTTTTTCTAAGTATTAAACTTGTCCTCCTCACCCCTCCAAATGCGCCCATCCTCTTCAAGGGCTGAAATGCGCCAATTCTAAGAGAAGGTCAAAGGAGTCAATGACTTTCATCCTCCTACATAGGCAAAATGCGCCCAAAGACATGCATGTGAAGACAAGAAAGAGGGAGGTGAAAGGTCACAAAGGACGTGGTAAGAGTTTCATCCACAAGCAAGGCCAAAATGCATCCAAGAAAGAAATGAGTCAAAGTGGTCAACATTTCTTATCCCTCACCTACATGGAAATGCGCCCAAATAAGGTCAAGTGAGGACAAAAAATGAGAAGTTGAAGGGTCATCCTTCTTGCATGTCTAAATGCGCCCAAGTTGAGGTGTAAAAAGTGAATGTAAGGTGGTAAGTGGGGTAAAAGATACTTCAAGGCGTGGTGGGAGCTTGGTAAATGCTAGGCGTTATCCCTCTTCAAGTGCAAGATGCGCCCAAGGTAATATGTGTGAGGTGGTGAAGATAATATGCCAAGGCGTGATTTTAAATCCCCTCTTCAAGTAATATGTGCCCAGGGTGGTGTGTTAGAAAATATTGCAAGATGATGGATGTATTGCCTAGGCGTGGTGAAGTTAAATATCCTTCTACATATGCTAAATGCGCCCAAGGTGGAGGAATTTAAATATTCTAGGCGTTGAAGGTACTAGGTGATGAAGACTTCTAAGCACAAGATGAATATCTTCCTTCAGACACAATATGCGCCTAAGATGTTGAGTAAAAAAATAATGAAATATTTCTAAGGCGTTAGAATTTTAAATAAAACTGCCTTGCAAGTATGAAGTAAAATGCAAATGGTGAATGAGAAATAAATTGTGCTAGGCATGAATAAAATTTTTTAAAGTGAAGTTGGTGTTTTTCTCACAGGCGGGATTGAATAAAATTTTTAAGGCGAAAATTTTCTAAGGCAAAATTTTCCCAAGAGATGACTTCAAATGTTTTCTAAGGCAAAAATATTTTCTCCCTTAGAAAATACGCCTAGAGCTCAAGGTGGTAAAATTTTCCTTCGTGAAGCACGAGCAAATTTTCTCAGTGATGAAGTCAGAACAATGATAATGCAGGAAGAATTCAAGTTCTTCAAGTTGGAGCAACACAGGATGATCACGGGCGAAGAATGAATTTAATTTGATGAAGATAATATTTTTCTAAGGTTCAAAATTTAAAAATTAAATGAACCCGTTTGTTGGGTACCCATGGATTTGAAACATTCTGAAGAAAATTCTCTTCTGGGTACTGAACCTTTGTGATGATAGATGGATTTCCAAGTCTTCCGCACTTCGCCAATACTTTTTTAGTGAAGAATTTGATCAGTGCTCAAATTGTGAATTTTCCTAAGGGAAAATTTAAAATTCTCTAAGGCAGAGTGAATAAAATGTGTTTTCAGAGTGAATTTCTCCGAGTGATTCGAATTTGAAGTGAGTTGCCTAGATGATTTTGTTTGAATTCTCCGATGATAAACTTTCCAAGGCTGAAGAAGAGTTAAATTCGAATTCAAGTGACAGAGTTCTGGCTGGTGAATTAAAAAGATGAATTTAAATTAAATTTTTCGAAAATAAATTCAAAGATGCCAGTCAAAGTTGAATTTCTAGAAGAATAAGATTCCTGACGTCAAGTGACAAGTGTCAGAAATACCAGAGAGGGAAAATTCGAATTTTTGAAGTGGAGTAGTGGAAATTAAATGTACTGGCTAAAATTGGCTCCTTCTAGAATTCGATTTTGAGCTATAAAATGAAGAAGTTTCTCACTTATTTTTCACAGCTGGAAAAGTCGACTAGTTCTTGAGAGTGTTGCTAAGCATTGCTGAGGCTTGAAGTTCAAATTTTTTGCTAAGTCTGAGAAGAGCTGAGAGGGACGCCTTGAGTTGCCAGTGCAAGTGTTGGAGAATTGCTGAAGTCAAGAAGGGCGCACTTGCTGAGTTTAATTTGTTGCTGATTGAAATTTGAAGTTGCCAGAGCTAAGAGGGGCACACTTGCAAGTTGCTGGAAATATCCAAATCTGCATTTGAAGGACGCCTTGAGGTGAAATTGCTGAGAATTTAAAAAGTACGAACTTGCTGATTGCTGATTGAGAGTTGCTGAAGAATAGTGAAGTCACTAAAGTTTACTTAGAAGCCTTTTCTAAGTGTTGAAGTTCGATTTTATTGGAGAAGCTGAGGTTTGCAAATGAGAAAAGTTATTGCAGCTTCTAGAAGTCGACTGCAGCCCCTACACAATGTCTTATTTTATAAACTTAATTTGCTGATGAATGTTTATTGTTTGCAGATGGCTGAGGCAAGGGCGACTGGCAAGGACAATGGTGCATCCAGGCAGGCTGTGATCAAGAAGTTGAGTAAAGCATTCATGCCAGAGTCAAAATTCATTTCAAAGTTGGGCAAGCTGATAGACACCAACTTGGGCTCCGTCAACCTGGAGGCCTTCAAGAACAGAATGCTGGGCATTGGAAGTCATCGGCCTTCGACCACTTCACACAATATTGTTCGAAGTGGGTTATATGCAGCTGCTGGTTTCCCGCCAGCCATTCAGTGTTCGGAGCTAATAATGGAGTGCGCCAATTATTATGAGAAGGATCATCGGTCAATCATGTCACCAGATGGCCAAGTACTAGCCAATCTTACTCCAGCGGCCATTGGTGAAGCTTTCGGGATCCCGGTGCACAGGAACATGGTTTATAAATCCAGAGAGCGAGCAAAGCGAATGTACGCTTCTGCATTCGAGAGATGCACGGAGACAATTAACACTCACTGGATGAGCACTCCCAAGCCTTCTCGTACAAAGTTGCCGAAGCAGATCATAGCGGAGGACTTGAAGCAAGAATATTGTGATCTCATTATGATGTTGAGCAGGGTTGGTGGTTGTGCACAGTCATTTATTTTCGAGCCTTGGATGTTTTACTACATCAACCTCGTGCTGGAAGGGAAGGACTATGTCAATTGGGCCGAGATGATAAGTGATAATTTGCATGAGCAGCTCCTGAGCCTGAGACGAACGAAGACATTTTATATGAGCTCTTACATCATCTATATGTTGGCACATATGACGAAGTACAGAGGGATCTCTTACAAGGAACCTGTCGGTTGTGGCTCCCACCAATTTAAAATATATGATGCCTGTCCACAGTTGCATTTGGCAAGCACAACTCACTACAAGCGTGTCAACGATTCCTTCACCATGTATATCACGAGATTGCTTCAGGAGCGGTTACATCACAGAATCTCGAGGGATGCCCAAGAGCTGATTGAAAGGTATGGGTGCTGGTTCATACAGTTTCCAAAATTTTCTTACATAAGGCTGCAAGGTTTTTCATCGTACCCATATAGGTTGCCTAAGTACCCAACAGATAGAGTTTTAATGCTAGAGATATCTAGGCAATTGCTTGCCTATGATAAGATTCAAAAGAAGAAGAAAAAGGGAGGAGTAGAATTTCCAATTGTCATGGGCAACTCGGATGAAATGTGTCCCTCAATACAGGCAGCTAGAGAGGCTGAAAGTGAACTTCAATTTTATCACTTTTCATACCACACCAGCCGACAGCACTACGACCCACATCATAACATCAAATGGGTATTGTCAGAGGAGTTTAAACATAAGGCCACCATTGAGGATTATTGGGCTGATGCAGCTAATGAGATTGAAGTAAGGAAAATGATGTTCTCTTGGTTGCCGATTACTTTGATTAGGGAGTGTGAAGTTGCCGGTTCCAGACCAGGTGAACGAAGATATGGATGTTGTTCATCCGGATTATGCAGCAGTGAGAGATACTCCACTTCCACCTCCAGATTGGTCAGAACCTGAGATTGCAGACTTGGACACACTTTCTATTCCGGTCCTGACATTCACTAGGGCATGGGTTGATAGACGTGTGAGCAGGTTGAAGAGTAGGTCAATTGCTTTGACTTACAACTTGATGGGAGATCACAGGACGCCCACCACTGGCAGGAAGAAACAGATCACACGAGGTCCGAAATCTCGAAAGAAGGAGCTAGTTCGACAGGAGCCCATTCAGCCGGAACCTCCACGAGTCACAGTTGCATCACCATTGGAGACACGTTCTCCAGGTATACAGGAGGTTTCTTTGTTTGCTGATTAGAGGAATGCACTGAATCAGGTGCAAGTGGTACAAGATAATATTCAGCCTCGACAGAGGGAGTCAGTTGGCCAGTGTGTCAACGCACCTATTAGGGCTGATCATCAGGATGATGAGGGGACTATTACTGACCCTCAGTTTCAGCAGGAGTTAGAGGCGGCTATGAACGATGATGATGATATTGTTTCAGGAGACACTCAGCCACTTGAGGACGATGAGCCTCGCCAGAATGATATAGAAGTTGAGCAAGTTCGAGAAGTAGAGGCACAGGAACATCAGCCCTTTGATATACAGTACGATGTGCCTGATTGGCTTAAGGATAGGATGAGAAGAAGCCCCAGTGAGGAGATTGATCCAGCAGTTGAGATGGAAGAATTTTTGAACAGGATCAGTGCACCTCCATAGAAGAAGAAGGCAAGAAAATTTTCGAAAATCTCCACTGAAGGGGATGGCTCTCGCACCCTTCACGTTGCCGTGCCACAAGTTGATTGTGACTGAAATGAAGCAGTGCCTGAGAATTATGTGGTCACGACTTTGGAGTTGGGACGCCCCACTGGTGCGCAGATTGTAGAGGAGTGTGATAACTCCTATCTTGCCCTCAAAGACAGATTATTCAAGAAGGAAGGAAAATACAAAAGGTTGAAAAGAGAACACAAGGCTTTAATTGGGTATGTACAATAGTTGTCTCGTTCTCGAGGGCAGGAGATTCCAGTAATAGAGCCTCCAGCAGAGATACCTAGAGAGTCAATCAGTGGCTTGATGGAGTTAGGAAAAATGGCACAAGAAGCAGACAAGTGGGTCACAGGAGTTCGTGTTCAGACCGAGAAGTTTATGGAGGACCTTGCTTCTGCTTTTCAGCAGGCCTCTAGTATTTTGGCACGGATGGAGGCAGTTGATCATGCTTGGGGCGATGCTTCTATCTATCAGAGCAGAGCAATTCAGCGTCTTGAGGCATTGAGGCATGTTCCGTTGCGGTTGCTGATTGATGGAGGTGTCATTCAGGAGAATGACAGATATGATTTCTCGAGATGGTATTCTTCAGCGATCACGGGGCGTGGTTTCTTCGACGCGGCACAGGCAGATTCAGCCAGGGTACATAAAGCTATGGCCAATATTATTGATGGAGTTCAGAATACCTTTGAGGCCATATTTGCTAGGCGGCTGAATCCAGATGAAGTTAATGTGGATAATTTGAGGGGTAGGCTGGTGCCTTTCTTTTCAGATGTTAAGACCTTTGTACAAGATGATTTCGAGAATACTTCTACTTTCTCCGCCTTGATCCAGAGCACGCAGGATTCTTTAGTTGCTTGGAGAAAATCTTGTACGAGGCATGAGCATTCAGTCACAGTGTTAGAGTTTTAGCTAGATTGCATTCCACACATTTCGGTTCAGGAAGTTGAGGCTGTACTTGGCAGATTTGTTGAGTTTGCAGCTAGGGAGAAGGAGAACGGGAACGCACTGCTGGACGAGGATCTTCTAGAAGACTGATTGTGGGCATTTATTGCCTTTACTATTTTTGGGAGTGAGTGGGAATCTTTGATTCATTTAATGTACCACTCCCCATTCTGGCAGTTTTTAGGGTTAGGGCTGAGGTGGCATGATTCTAGCCACTTTATTGATTGTAACCCTAGCCGTCTTTTGGGACTGGGCTAGCTATATAAAGGGGGAGTCCCCCTCATTTGTAACTCAGTAGACATTAGAGATTAGACTAGCACTAGATTTGGAGATCAGACTAGAGAGTAGAGCATTGTAGACATTTTGCATAGTGGAGAAGAAAGAAAGTTTTCCCTTTGAAAACTTTTGTGGAGATTGTTGTGTAACACTTTTCATAATAATAAATCTTTTCATTGATGGTGGAATTCGTCTTGTCATGAATAGCTAGCAAGGTCTCTCCTTCCTTTCGAATCCAAGTAGCTTAATTCTCATTTCATGCAAGTAGTTTACTTTGATGTGTGGTGTTTTATTGAGGTAGCTTCTTTTCATTCCATAACACTAGCGGCTTGTTGATGATAAGTTCGCCTTGCGTGATCAACTGGACATTATCTTGAGTTTAACTTCGATTGTGATTTGTGTACTTATATGCGTCGTTCTGATGGTGTATGTATGCCAAATTATAATTTGAACATCTTTTGCTATCCTTTTGAAGATTGCACTGATTTTGCTGAGGCTGTCCGACGTGAGGCTAGGTGAAATTTGGTTGAAGTCTGCCAAAATTGAGCTCCACACATCCTGCATTTAGAATAGAATATAAGTTTCTTAGGCCCTATACTCTTTACTTTATGCATATTTCTGATTAGCTTTAGGAAAACGAACTATATTGCCAAATCATACACGCAAGAATCCCCTTCAAATCATATACCGGCTGCTAACTGCAAGAAGTCTGAACAATCGTGTAAGTCCCCTTGTAAGAACACAACAATACACATCAACCAACTGATTCTATTCGCATTTAAGTAACCTTGGAGTTGAAAGCATGAACTCACTCGCAATCTTAGCATGCTGAATACTTTGTTCAAGAGAGGATAGAGTATCCGTTGGGAAACTTTGTTCTGTGTTGGTGCGGTCTCAAAAACCACATCAACACTTCTACTTCTAGGTCAAGGCCTTGGGTCAAGGCTATTGTGATACCTCCTTAAGGGGTTAGACTCAGTGGAAACACGGGGAAGAGAGCTACTGGTAAGAGGAAGCAGAAACAAGTTGAGAATGTTCCTGAGATTCCAGTAGAGACAGTTATTCAGGCTGAACCTCGCATTGAACCTCCTAGTTCGCCTCACATACAACCTATTGACATAGATTCCGAGCCTGAGACACCAATTCAAGTAGGATCGGAGACAACTGAACCGTCACAGGTTGATACATCAGGGACAGTCTCTCCTCGAATTGAGAATATTGTTCAGTCTTGTTGGCTCGAGAGGTCTTTGGGGAGACAGAGGTGAGAACCTTCGTACAACCTTGATTTATCTGAGTTCGGTGAACCTTATCAGAGAAGGTCGAACAAGAAGATTAAGAAACAGGTGCATATTGAGAAGACTCCAGAATCAAAAATTGTTATAGAAGTTGCCATTCCTCCAGAGGGTAAGAGCCTAGATGAAGTCGAAGTTGGTGACTTTACTTTTACTAAGGCAAATCTTGCAGGACCACTCGAGAGACAGATGTGACTCTTCTCAAGATCGTCACTAATAATCTTGAGGAACAAATCACGAAAGATGGAGAAGATAAGGCCTTGCTCAAGGCTGAAAACAGTCAACTTCGCCAATATATTTATGATCTTGTTCATGGAAATTCAAGTAGAGCGCCTGTTCTTCCTCAGAATACACCTGCAGAACAACGAAAACTGGATCAGTTAGTCAGTCATGGCAGACTTTTGGATAGCTGGATTGAAAGTGTAGTTGCTGCAGGTCAACGTCTTCTTGCAGATTTGTATCAGTTGAGGAGTGATGCACATAAACTCCGTCAGGGTATTCAGTTGCTTGAAGTTTCGGTTGCAGAGAATTTAGCCAAGGATCGTGTTCTTGTATCTCAGTTGTCGGTTGCATACGACGCCTTGGAGATTGATGAGGATCAAGAGAAAGTTTCCACTTGGAGAGAGCAGCACCTTCTCAAAATGGAGATATGTGAGAAGATCTCTACCAAGTTATTTTCACTGAAAGATGATGTAGTTGGAGTGCTTGCACTTGTTAGTGGTTTTGTTGTTCAGATTCCGTGTCATTATCTTCTTGAAGATGGCACGTATGTTGAGTTGAACAAAGTACAGGCTGAGTTCAAGAAGCTGATTCGTGATAGCCTTGAAGGAGAGCCTATGGCGCCTAAGTTAGAGAATATTTCAGTTATTTCAGCTAGTCTCAGAAAGGCGACTGAAGATCGTAAAGATGGCGTGCATACTGTCAAAGAAGGCGACAAAGAACTGAAGAAACAGATTGTTATTTTGGGTAGTATCAAAGTGCCAGATGACAGAGAGATTGATGAGTTTTTGGTCGAAGTGTTAGACCGAGATGACATGGAGTGATCTGCCAGTTGGAGACTGCAGTTAATTTCGAGGGTTGAGTCATGAGCGGCAATTAACTCGACTTTCAGTCTTGAGTTTACTTGCTGACTTAACACATGCTTATCTCGTCCTTGGAATTATCATCACAGGAGTTAGGGTTAGGGTTTCCAGTTAACTGAAGGTAGTGTCCAGTTAACTTTTCTTTAAATAAGGACGTGCATGCTTGCACATTGTCCATTTAGGTTAAATGTATCGGTTAACTGATGGTAGTTTTCCAGTTAACTGTATAGTTTACTTTATTAGGGTTTAATAATAAATCTTGCATGCATTGCAAGACTTTAGTTGACTCAAGGTGATTTTAGGGTTCCCTATACCTTGATGTATATAAATAAGAGCTTTTGCTCATTTGTAATTAACTTTTGCACGAGAGAGAAATATATGCTGCGCCTACCTTGCCTTCAATATTGCTCTTTTGGTATTTGTTCATGCGTCTTTGCTGTTATAATGAATTGTTATGCCACATAGGGTTTCATGCAATTGTAATGGCGAATTCTTTCCATAGTTAGATCAAATCTGTTTTGTGTTTAATAAGCTTGTTCAGATTGAGATGATAGTTGTGCCTACCTTGCCTTCAAGTAGAGAATCTGCACTAGTTTATCGTATGTTGTTGTGAATAATAAACTTATTCAGATTGAGCTGATAGTCGTGCCACCTTGCTTTCAAGTTGAGAATCCGTTTTCAGTTTATCGTGTGATGTTGTTATCAATAAACTTGTTTAGATTGAGCTGATAGATGTGCCACCTTGCCTTCAAGTTGAGAATCTATACTCGTTTATCGTCTGATAGTCAAAACCTTGCTCCGTTTCCTCATGCTCTGTTTTCTTGAGGAGACTGGATAGAATTTAAGTAATTAAGTTTAGTTGTAGTTAGGGAATCTGCGAAACCAGAAAATTCTCTGCTGCAACGTATATAGTTTTCGAGAAAGCCTTGTACCTCTATAGCTGAAACAAAAAGACAGGATATAGTTTAGTTTATTTCCATTTGCAAGTACTTTTGTCAAGCACAACGAGGGAGCTTCCCCTCCTAATTTGAAGAGCACTCATTGCGTAGTGTGCATAGCTGTCCGTACCAACTCTTACTCCAGAGGTGCTAGTTGTTACGCCAACAATCATCATCAATGAAAAATTCTTTTATTATGAAAGCATTCACGACAACTTCTTACAAAGTGTTCAAAGGGAAGACTTTCCTTCCTTTTCAATCTAAACTATACTACCAAACTATTCTACTTTCTATTCTATCAATTTCTCTCTATTCCTTCTCTGCTATTCTAACTCTCATCTAGTGAATTACAAATGAGGGGGAATGCCCCTTTTATAGTTGGCCAAGTCCAGTGGACGACTTAGATTACAATCGGCTGGATGGCCAAGATCGTGCCACCTTAGCGCTAAACAAGATTCACCCTAAAAACTGCCACAAAGAAGAGTGGAGTAATAAATGAACAATTAATGGCTACCATCTTCTAGAAGATTCTTGTTTTGAAGCGCGTTCACACTGTTCTTGATTTTCTTCTTGATTGGAAGCCGAATGAATCTGGTCGCCACTGCTTCAAATTCTTGAACATCGAGCCTACAACTTTCTTTTTCCTGCTCGACGATGATTTTCCTCTTGATGTTGTTCTTCAACTTAGAAGTACTTGAGGATGACCTTCTTCTCCATCCTGAGCTTTGAAAATATTTCTTCTTTGCTACTTGAGCTGGGCACATACTAAGTTTCAACACTTAGCCATTTCTCGTAATTTTTCTTCCTTCGAGGTTGGAATGTAATCGTGGAGCACTTGCTTCATCGCTCCAAGTCATCACCACCTAGTCTCGACGTTCCTCCTGCAAAACAAGCAAGGAGAAGAGCATCAAAACACTTCATAATATAAATTCACTTACCTGATTTTCATGCTTTAACTTTGAGGTTTGAGTGATCTCCAGATCATCCTTTTTCTCGAGCACAAATTTGCTTGCATCACGACTTAGAATATTTTCACATTATCATTCATCCTCTTTAGGGCGCATCTGGAGACTTGAGCTTCCATTTTCATTCCACAGGCCGAGGTGTTCACTCTGGCTCGAGAAAATTGCTTTCATCAAGAACTTGACCAAAAATCATCTAGTCATTCAATCTCAAATTCATCACTCAAGGCATTCTATCTTCAACAACATCATTTATTCCTTGCCTTAGAAATTTTTTAAATTTTCCCTTAGAAAATCCATTATTTAAGTGCCCATCAAAATCTTCATCTTGAAGGCCCCGACGAAGTGTGGAAAACTTTGAAATCCATTCCTCATCGCGAACATCCAGTACCCAGAAGAAAATTTTCTTCAGAACGTGTCAAATTCATGGGTACACAACGGACGGGTTCATTTAATTTTTCTTGAATTTTGAACCTTAGAAAAATAATTTTCAACAAATTTATTCAAGTTCCTCATCCCCGTGAGTATCTTATTGCTCTGATTTGAAATTTCCTATTGACCCTGTGAAGCTGGCATTATCTGACTCCTTCTCTGGCAATTTCAGTCATGTCTCTGAAAAATCTCTCATTCCTCCAACTTGGGCGTATTTCCTAAGGAAGAAAATTTTGTGCCTTAGAAAATTTTTAAATCACTTAGCACAACTTGCTTTTAGAAAATTTTAAATTCAACTTCAATCACTTATTTTTCCTGTGAAGAGATCTTAGCATTTGAATGTCTTGGGCACATTTTACATACCATGGAGAACAATTTTAATTTCAACGCCTAGCATATTTTTCCCATTCAAATTTCCATCACCTTGCCTTCAACGCCTTAGCAATTTTCATCTCCCCCTTGAGCACATTTCATACTTGAAGAGGACTTATCTCCACGCCTTAGTTATTTTATCTTTATTCATATCATTTTGCACTTGGCGCATTTCATGTGTCATGAAGGATATTAGCCACGCTTTGGTAACTTCTCCCTACCAACTTCACTTTGTTCAATACTAACACCTTGGTAATTTAATTTCACCACCCTCATTTTCAACGCTTTAACTCTTTTGTCTTCACTTGCCTTGATTCAGGCGGATTTTGCATGTCCAAGAGGATGAAAGTCTTCAACGCCTAACATGTGACCTTTCAGCTCCCTTGTTTTGTCCTTATATGCCCTCTCTTGGGTGCATTTGAGCATGGAAGGAGGATGAAATCTTTGACTTTTGACTTTCTTCTAACTTTATCCTAAACTTGGCGCATTTAGGGGTGGCAAGTGGATGGGCGCATATTCAAGATGGTGGAGGATGAAACATTTTCCAACGCCACCCTTGACCTTCCTTTGACTTCTCCTTGAGTTTCTTAAAATGGGCGCATTTCACCTATGCTAGAGTATGGGCGCATATTGCTTGTAGTGGAGGATGAAACTCCTTTTGACTCTTTGACTTGCTTGTAGCATGGGCGCATTTGATAGTGGCAGGAGGATAAACTTTTTTCCTTAGACTTTTTTAAATATCTTCATCCTTCATAAAGTGGGCGCATTCTCTTGGGCGAGGAGGATGAAGCCTAGACTTAGAAAAAATTTCATCATTTTGAAGGCAAGCTTGTGAGGAGGGCGCAAATGGAGGCATGAGCAGGATAAAGCTTGATACTTAGAAATTTTTTTGTAATCATTTGGCTTGTGAGGGCGCAAATGGAGGCATGGGCAGGATATCCAACACTTAGAATATTTTTCCATCATCCTGAAGGTAAGCTGGGCGCATTTTCAAGGTCCTGCAGGATGTTCAACAGTTTGCATTTTTCTCAAGGTCTCCAGTTGAAGTGGGCGCATTTTGAAGGTGGTGAAGGATAAAGTTCCAGACTTAGCCATTTTTCCTTCCTTCTGCCAGCTTCTCTGTGTTCTGCTATTTATAGTAAGTCTTCTGATTTCCACACTTTTGAAGCTCAGAATGATTTGAAATTTTGAACACTGGACCTTCATGACCCTGTCAACCTGTTCATACTGCCATCCTAAGCTGACCTGCTATTTTTAGCCCACTTCTGAAGGTGGTTTACTATTTATAGTAACTGCTTGTTTCTGAGACCTCCACAACTCCGTTTGATTTGAAATTTGAATGGCGTGCTCCTCATCGGGTGACTTGTCCATTGACACTGGCGCCTGCTGCTGGTTTACTATTTTTAGCCAATTTTTGAAATTACTTACTATAAATAGTAAGTGCTCTGTTTGTCTTCAAATTTTACCAGTAGACAGCTTGAAAAATACTGATCGCGGTGGGGTACATCGGTTTTCGAAAATTCCGACCTTTTACGCCTCTTTTTGGGTCCCGAAGCTAGAATCCCTAATTTGACTTGCATGTATATCAAACGGTCCCCGTTTGTCCTCGTTTTTTTCGCATTGCGATCAGTTTGTGATTCTGAAGTGCTGGGAGGCGACTGTCGGAATGCATCTGCTAAAAATAGTAAGTTCCTGAATAAGTGATTATCTCCGTTTGCATGTCACACCATTGCGTAGCTCTCGAAAAACCCATAAGGAATATGCAGACATGCAAAGAGAACCCTGACATGCAAACCCTAAAAATAGCCCCTGAAGGCTGGACTTTGAAAGTCGTTATCTCACTTTGCATGTTACACCATCGCGAAAGTCTCCGAAAACCCAGAAGGAATCACCCAACATGCGCTGCAAAACTCTGCATATAAGCCCTGAAATTTGCTTCGGAAGCTGAACTGCTAAAAATAGTAAGTTGTCTGTTTTAACTCAAATTTTGCCAGTGAGCAGCCTGATGTGCTCCGGATGTAGCGTGACTGTTGGAATTTCAAGAATGCTGAAGGAATGCCTTGAATTGCACACTTACTAAAAATAGTAAGTAGCCGAAATCTGATGGAATTTTGCTGAGAGCTTGTTGGAAGCATACTGACATCAATGTTAAGCTCTGCTTTTAATTTATTCACTTCATTTGATTTCGGATTGAGCAGGAAAATACAAACCCTAATTCTATGGACTTGGCCAAATTTCACGTTTAAGCTCGATGACGAACACATCCTCGGAGAGGCAGACATCAGAAAGAGAGGGAGAGACAAAACCAAAGCCAAAAGACCAGAATGGAGCAAACATTAGGGGGTCCCCATTTTGAATGGGGTGATGTGTGAAAAGGTCACAACAAGACTGTACTGAGAAGGAATCTCTGTAATAAACTCATTGATGAAAAGAAGAGCTTCAATCACCCTTTGTCTGTAGGCGATAAATTCTTCGGATATCCTCTCATAAGTTTTAACTTTGAAAACATGACGCTCTCTCCAAGCAAGGATTTGTCTCTTGTGTTCTTTTGAAACTATTGAACCATAGGCTGTGTCTAAATCAGCAATGATGATTTCATGCCTAGGTCTTACTTCAGCCAGTGTTTATTCAAACCCCTGAATACCTTGACGTAGCTCATGAGTGTTTTCTCTCAACTGGAACATCTGTGCCAAGATCTCCCTTCCTCTGACAATGAAACCCTCGATCCATTCTTGAGCTTCTTTCCCATAAATGACCAGCTGTCTTAACTGCTGATGATCAGCTGGTGTCTCTAAAATCTGGGGCAGCAACTGGGTTGCCTGTGAAGAACCATGGACAAGATTAGAAATGAAAAGCCCGAGTTGCTGATTTTCAGCCTTGAGAGCTGCCTTGTCTTCCCCATCCTTGAGCACTCTTTCCTGAAGGTTTTCGGACACAACTCTGAATAGACTCACATCCGCATGTCTGGTATTTCTACCAAGATTAGCCTTGACCATAATGAAGTCATCCATATTCACCTCATCCCTGTTCTTGTCTTCTGGGGGTAATGCAGTCTCCATGATTATCTCGTTATCAGGATTCCTATCAAAGTGAACTTGCTTCTTTGCTTTCTTCTTAGGAGGTTCCTGATAGATGTTATCGAGATCATCAACACTCACCTGATATGAAGGCCTTCTTCTTACCCTTCCCAAGGAGTTCTCAAGCCAAGACACGGTAGTATCTTTACTAACTTCCTCGGGAGGTGCAACTGCAACTTCCTCGTCATCTTCTATATCAAAGTCGATGTGGATCGGTGAAGAACCTGTCAAAGGTACAGAAACATGTGTTGAAGGCGGCACCTCTGCTTCTTTTTAAGGTACGGGCTCGTCAGGAGGAGCTTCTGTATCAACTGTAGGCTGCTCCTGTATGACTATGCCTGAGAAGTCTAACCTTCTTCTTACATTTTTACTTTATCTACTACCTTTGACGCCTTCTTGAGACTGACTTTTGCCCTTCCCTTTTGACTGTGCTTTGGAGGAAGAGGGAATTGTCCTTGGCGGCTATGGTACTGGAATGGAGTTTTTCCTCTTAAGGATTAGGAAAACCTTGCTATGCTCAAGGACTTGTCTTGTCCTGTCTTCAACTGAGAGAGACTCTTTATTGGTCCAATTGACTTGAGGAAGGGGCTGATCTTCAATTCGCTTCTTAGTATACATCGGGAGAAGCACATCCTCGCCATCATCTGATAACCCTTCTATATCTTCATTTAAGCAGTCTTTCATTTGGTGGAGAGTGAGCCTGCTATAACTACGCCTCCGCACCTCAAACTCATCTGTACAATTAGCCCAAAAATCTTCAAGGGCGGATATATGAGCATAGTTCTTCTCAAGTCGGCCAGTGTAGACACCATGAGGATCAAATGATCGTCTCTCGTTGTAAGGCTTGAGGCCGAGTTTATCTAACTCATCTCCCATTGTCTTGGCATTTGCAGCAGTCCTGCATGTATAAATTCCCAGCCCTAATGGAAAATGGAGGGAGGGTTTCCTTCTATTCCTCAAGACTGTGTGGACATCGTGGGCTTGCCTCAAGAACTCCATGAAGACGACCTCATCTGATGGGTGCCTAGGTAGCATGAGCGGGACACTTGAATAGCCATAGACCCTAAGATAGGTGAAAGTGGGAAACTGTATGAACCAATCTGCCCACTCCGCCATTGCTGCCCTGGGAACTGAAGATATACGGACGTGTAATTCATTGTCCAGGTCCCGCATTGTGTACATCAGAAAAGCCTCGTTCACTCTCTTGTAGTGATGCAACGACTTTGTGAATTCCAACTGGGGATAGTAGTTATATATATGCTGTACACTCAATGATCCCTCGGTGTTCAACCCAATGAATTGACCTTGATAGGCCACCAGGTAGACTAGGTAAGACACCATATGGAATTCATGAAACTGGAAGTATTTTGTTATTTGTTGATGTAGGCTGTCACTGACCAAGGTAGGCCAATCATAGAACTCGGTTTTCTTCATGATGTGGGGTATGGCATAAAACATCCAAGGCTGAAACTTGGTGGCATCTTCTGAGCCAGTTACCTTGTTGAGCAAGGTGATAATGACAGCAATTTCATCCTTAAACTCTCCTCGCCCGACGTTCTTTGGCAAAGTCTTATGTTTTTCTTTCATCCATCTCTGTGCAATCTTCTTACTATATTTATCTTTGTGCATCTCCCATATCCTTTCACATTCACTCTTTGAGATAGTAACGCTTTCAGGCCATGGGGGAATGGAAAAACACTTCTTGATCATATCAGGCTTCATACTGCAAATCAATCTGCCATCTACTGACTGGATCTCCCTTGTAGCCGGGTTGTAATGCTTAATGCAAGCGATTACGAACTCAAGACTTTGAACTAATATAGGAATAGACGCTGCTGCGAGGAGTCCAGAGTGTTCCAGGTTTCTGATTGAGGTGTTGCTGCGGTCTCCAAAGCGTGTAAATCAAACACCGGCTTGATATGATGCAAGTTTGTCTCAGCCGTTTTGATGAAATCATGATAGAGAGCTGTTTCAGACTTGAAAACATTGGGAGTGTACTCCATTTCAGAAAACTTGAAGAACGACTATAAACTCGCCTAGGTTCAGACAAGCTTTGAGCAACTTCTATTTTTAGAATGCTGATTTTCTTGCTCCAACGGAAAAATTTTTGAAATTTTTTCTGAGATATGGGTTTTGCTCAGAATTTTGTTGCAAGACAACCTAAATCGTCCGTTTTTGAAAATTTTGAACTTTAACTGAAAAAGCAACAAACTTCTTCAATTTTTCACGAAAAAAACTAGCCCCCTGGGTTTTGTTCAAAATATGATTAGAAATGGACCCAGTTGATTAGATTTGCAAAATACTGATGGCTGATCGAAAAAGCTGTAACATCCAACTAACCTACGGTTATGAAGAGTTAATTGATAACTACCTTCAGCTGAACTGAAAGTAATTGTTTTCAAGGGATCAGGAGTTTTCCAATGTTTCTAACTGATTTTTCAAAAACAGTTTCAAATTATCATGAAATAAATAACTACCATTCTAGGGTTTACATACAACGGTTATCTAAATTTTCTACATCTAACTTGCAGAATTCAACGAAGCAGTATAATTTAACAATAACTAACAAGTAACGATAATTTCAGCTAAAAAGACATTGCTCAAAATTCAAGATGAATATTATTTCAACAAATAGTAAACATTCAGATCTTTGTACCTGGAAATAGAGCGAGAAGAAAGATTTTGCATTTAACACCATCTTCATTGGCAATACTAATCAGAAAGGAAAAGAAATCATCATCAGGGGCTTTACCGCCCAACCAAGACCTGCTGGTCTCCCGAGTTTCTTCAACTGAAGAACCCGCCCTTCACGAGGTCAATTAACAAAGATCAATTGTTATCAGTTCTCTGAGCCTGATGTCCACGAACCTATACCATTGATCGATCCTCCCTCTATAGGTACCTCCTATCAGAAGAATCATCCTGATCAGGGTATATCTGGCCATGGAAGCTGACATTGCCAAACGGGCATCTACCTTGGCCAAGGATTTTTAAATTAATTAATTTGTGGCATCACTGTGCCGTCAGCACGCATCCTTGCTCGTTAAGTTTATACCAGTTTTTGTTTCGGAATTCTACATCCAAAACATCAAATATTCAAGTTCAAGTTCTTACTATTGTTATTAATCCCATTGGTTCAAATAAGAATTTATCGATTATCCTTCAGGAAGAGATAATGTTCAAATCTGATAGACTTATCCTATTAGTCTCCATAATAGTTCGGTTTTAGCAACTTATGCTTGCAAGAAGGCAATTAACTCCAAAAAGACTCTATTCAATTATTAAAGTATTTGAAAACTGTACTGGAATCCACTAGGTGAGCCAAGATGGATGTACCATCTCATGCTTGGTGAACAGTTGAAGATGATAAGGAGGTTCCTCATCTGTTTCGTATTTATTTTATTTTAAGTTATAAGCAGGACATCTTCTGAATGACTTTCATCATTAATTAACTAAACCCTACTACTGGTAAAGCTTGATGTTCTGCCAGGTGTACTGTTCCGAAAATCAAGGAATAAAGAATAGAAGAAGACAGAAATCGCTTCATGGTTCGTGTACAGTTTACCAGAAATAAGGAAAGAAACTCCCTAGGTCGGCATTGCATGAGGAGAATAATGCAAGATCACGAAATGGAGAAAGAAGAACAATCTGTCTCAGATTTTACTCTTGAAGGTATGACCCCCGATTGGGAAGATTAGACGGCATTTATATTAATCAAAGGCTACGGTTCAGACAGAGAAAAATCCATAATCCCACATTAAAATCTCAGAGCAGGAATTAGATTAAGGAACAGCCGGCATAAAATATAATAAAAAATCATTCATTCACATGCTCCATTAAGGCATAGAGAAATTGATTGCATAAAGAATTCTACGCATAAGAGAAAGAAGGAAAAATAATTGTAATGACATGCCTGATGGAATTGGTTGCCACTGACCACGAATTCCACTCTGCTTGCCTCCCGAGAAGAGACTCGTGAGCCGCCGGAGGTATTTTCGCGAAACAGAGCAAGATAGAAAGGTGTATGAAGACCACCCTCGCTTCAGACAGAATTTCCACACGATTCCCCGAGAGGAGAAGACAAGAACAGCAGAAAAAGCGAACCCTAACCTTGGCGGAAGACTGGCATCTCCTATCCCGCTCAAACGACGAAGACCAAAAGAAAAATATTGAAAGAAACGCTGGAATCCCCTTTCCCAGCTGAGGTCGATGTTTAAATGGATGCCCATTCGCCTTCCCCATCGAGCCTCTTGAATGCAGGGCGTTACCATGCAAGCCGATGCTCTGGAGATGCGTTTTGGTTTCCATTCATCGGCTCTCCTCTCTCTCCTTACCCCGCGCAACCACTACAAAAATGCGTTTCTTACATTTGGCCGCTTAACTATATTTCGCCCTAATTAGATTCGGGCTTTAATTTATTTAAAAAATCTTTAAAAGTTGTTATCATAATATTTATAATTCCTTATAAAGTGAAAATATCAAAAGTTTTCTTTTTAAGGTTTATTATTTATCATTTATTTTACCAAGGCCAAGATCATTTGTGACCTCGTTTGCTTCCCAGAGTTTGATAACAATCGAATCCTTGTCAACCGTGTCTTCTCCCTGATGACGGTCCCTTTTCTTTTCTTGCGTTGATGGTCCTGCAATCACTTGACACCAAAAGCCAGAGTTAGACTATTCTTAACATATTGTTTCTCATTGATATACGTAACAACATCATCTATAATTGTATTTACACAATTAAATAATCATCCATCATTTCATTCATTTGCCAAGAGATAAAATAAACTAGAACAATTATTAAATCTTTTAATTCATATTCATAAGAAGGATAATGTTTCAATAACGGAAATAACGACCATGTCATCAATACCATAACTTATTAAGTTCTAGGGGGGGTTGTGACATACTCCTCCCCTTATGAATCATCGTCCTCGATGATTACTTATTTAGATAATCAAGTTCTAAAATCAAAATTTCATATAGTTTGAAATAAATAAGGAAAATTCCGAAGGAGTTCATCATAGTCCTCCCAGGTGGCATTCTCTTCTGAGTACTGGTCCCACTGGACCTTACATTGAACCACCTCTCGATTACGTAAGTGCAACTTACGCGTCTCGAGCACTCGAATTGGTTCTAAAGTAATCACCCCTGGATCCTGCACCTGCAAAGATTTCCAGTCAATCATATGTTCAAAATTTGCAAAATATTTCTTAAGGTAAGATACATGAAACACATTGTGCAATCGGGCGAGAGCTGGTGGCAGAGCAATTCTGTAAGCATCAGGATTGATAACTTCCAGTACTTCAAAAGGTCCCACATATCTTGGGGCTAGCTTTGAAGTCTTTCCAAATTTAATAGAGCTTTTATGAGGTTTGACACGCAAAAGAACTTTGTCTCCCACAACGAATTGTCTAGGGATTCTCTTTGCATCAGCATAACTCTTTTGGCGATCATTAGCTTCTTTCAACCTTTGCCTAATTATCTTGACCTGTTCTTCCATTTCTTGGAGCATCTCTGGTCCTAAAATGACCCTGTCTTCTAATCTATTCCAACTGATAGGGGTCCTGCATTTTCTGCCATATAGAGCTTCAAATGGTGCCATTTTGATAGCTGACTGATATGAATTATTGTAGGCAAATTCTACCAAGGGTAAATATTCCTCCCACTTATGTTGCTGATCCATACAATACATTCTCAGTAGGTCTTCTAAGATCTGATTAACCCTTTCGGTTTGGCCATCCGTTTCAGGATGATAAGCTGTGCTGATATTTAGTTGTGTCCCTAATGCAGAAAATAATGTCTGCCAAAATCTAGATGTTATCCTTGCATCTCTGTCAGAAATGATTTTCTCGGGTACACCATGTAGACGAAATATTTCTTGCACAAATTTTCGCGCAACTATAGAAGCTCCATCTGTCAAATTTCCTGGTATGAAATGTGCCACTTTGGTGAGTCGGTCTACTACCACTAGGATAGTGTTATGTCTATTTCTTGTCATGGGCAACCCTTGTACAAAATCCATACTGATAATTTGCCACTTCCAATCTGGTATGCTATGGGGTTGTAATAACCCTGCTGGATGTTGATGTTCAGCTTTAACCCTCTGACATTCGAAGCATCCTGCGACAAACCTAGCTGCATCCTTCTTCATTCCCTTCCAAAAATATAGAGGTTTCACATCTGCCAACATTTTGGTTATTCCGGGATGGCCTGAGTACGGTGCGGTGTGAATTTCTCTCCAAATGGTTTTCCTTAATTCTGATGAGTCTGGAATGTACATCCTGCCTTTAAATCTCAAAAGTCCATCTTCTTCTATCTGGAATCCCTCATAATTAGGGTCCTGAGAGTTTGCCAGGAGAGCTTCTCGTATTTGATTATAGTAGGTATCCTCTTTTAGTTTTTGCAGAACTTGCGTTTTGAAGTCGGTGTGGATAGTTGCCATAGCAGATATGTGTCTTCGCCGACTTAGGGCATCAGCTACTTTGTTCTCCTTGCCCTTTATATAGCTAATCTCGAAGTCATAGTCGGATATCAATTCCATCCATCTTCTTTGTCGTGCATTTAGGTTGGGTTGAGTAAATAGGTATTTCAACCCTTGATGATCCGACTTAAGTTCAAAGGTCTTTCCCAGTAAATAATGTCGCCACATTTGTAGAGTATGTACTATCGCTGCTAGCTCGAGGTCATGCAGTGCGTAATTCTGTTCATACTGTTTCAGCTTCCTAGATTCATAGGCCACCACCTTTCCTTCCTGCATTAATACTCCTCCTAGTCCATCTCCAGACGCATCTGTTATTACTACAAATTGCCCATTCGGATCTGGTACGATTAAGATTGGTGCAGTCGTCAATCTTTCCTTCAAGGTGTCAAATGCTTCCTGGCACTTCGCTGTCCATTCGAACCTTTTTCCTTTTCTTTGGAGAGACGTGATGGGATGGGCGATTCTAGAAAAATCTTTGACATATCTCCGATAATATCCTGCCAATCCCATAAAGCTTCTGACCTCATGAACATTTTTAGGTTCTGGCCAACTCTCAATTGCTTCTATTTTTGCTGGGTCTACTGCGATTCCCTTAGCAGAGATTATATGCCCTAGGTACTGCACTTCTTTCTGGAAGAAGGTACATTTCGATAGTTTCCCATAAAGTTTATTCTCTCTTAGCCGCTGAAGAACTATTTGAAGGTGTCGAAGATGCTCTTCCTCATTTTTAGAATAGATGAGTATATCATCAAGAAAAACCAATACAAATTTATCTAGACAATCTCGGAATATGCTGTTCATCAGATTCATAAATGCAGCCGGAGCATTGGTAAGTCCAAAAGGCAGTACTGTAAACTCGTAATGTCCATATCTGGTTCGGAAAGCCGTTTTATGAACATCTTCCTCTTTTAGCCTGAGTTGATGGTACCCTGATCTTAGGTCTATCTTGGAGAACACTGCTGCCCCTTTCATCTGATCAAATAGGTCGTCTATACGAGGTAGAGGGTATTTATTTCGGATGGTAAGCTTGTTCAGCATCCTATAATCTATACACAGGCGAAGAGTTCCATCCTTTTTCTTCACAAATATGACTGGCGCACCCCAAGGTGAAACACTGGGTCGTATTAAGCCTTTATCCAACAATTCCTGCAATTGAGTTTTTAGCTCCATCAACTCCACAGTAGTCATCCGATATGGTGCCTTAGAGACTGGTTCGGCTCCCGGAACCAAGTCGATGGTGAAGTCAAACACTCTTCTAGGTGGTAACCCAGGCAGCTCTTCAGGAAACACGTCTTGGTATTCCCGAAGGTAGGGATACTTATCAGCAAAAGTTTCTTCTTTGAAATCAATTTCCATTTCCCTTTTCTGACTCTGGGCTTGCATTATCATATCATCATGGTATGTACTTTCTTTATATTCCCTAACTTCTTCCATTTTGACCGCAAATATTTGGCATCCTTTCCTCTTGTTTCTTTTGAGTTGCATGGCTGATATTTGTCGCGTCTTGACTCCTCGTTGTACCCCATGTATTTTTGCAGAATTTCCCAAATCATCCATACATTCTACAATTTTGGTATAACAGTCTACCTTTGCCCTGTGCTCCCTTAGCCAATTCATCCCAATGATTATATCGTAGGATCCTAGAGGCGCTACATACAGGTTAACCTCTGTAGTGAAGCCTGGAAGTTCCACCCTAGCTTCAAACAGACACTGCTCTACCCGAGCTCTCGTCTGATTAGCGTATTCTACTACCCAAGAGTTAGCCATGTACCCAGTTCTTTTTGGAAATTTATACAATATCTTGGGTGATATAAAACTTTCTGTGGCTCCTGTATCAATTAAGATGGTTACGGGGTTTCCATATAGCATACCTGGAGTCTCTATAGGGGTAGCTTGATACTCAGCTTGACGATTGTCGACTGCGGCATGAATCCGTTGTTGAAAGGCCGTTTGCTGAGGTGGTAAGGGCTTTCGCTGTTGCTGTCCTTGCGGATTCTTGAGTGGACACTGGTTGGCGTAATGCTCGCCTCCACAATTAAAACATCCTCCTGGTGGTCCTTTCTTTTCGGATCCCTTATTGACAGTGTTTTCATCCTTCTTGCCATTATTATTGAAATGGTTCCTTTTGTCTCTTTTGGTTTCAAATCTGTTATGGTTATGACCCCTCTTTTTGAAATTTTGATGTGACGGTTCCCACTTGCCTTTGTTGCGCTTCTTATCCCGAAAGGAATCATCTTTCTTTAGCCTCTGTTCTTGTCTAACTGCCTTTTCATAGGCCTCATCCATTGTTCGTGGGGCCAGAACATCCACCTGACCTCCGATCCGATTATTCAATCCCATTATAAACTTCCGAACTCGAAAGTTTTCATCTTGCTGATACAGGGGAACATACTTCAACAGGCGAGTGAACTTCTCCCAATATTCATTAACTGATAGAACTCCCTGCCTCAAATTCTCAAAATCTAGCAATTTTTGGTCATAATATGTCTGCGGAAGCCATCTTTGACGAAATAATCGTACAAACTGCTCCCACGACACCTCGGCTGCTGCCATATCCATTTCCGCCGTTTTGTTTTCCCACCAGGTGGCAGCCTCTCCTGCCAACTGATAGGCCGCCCAGGCTGCTTTTGAATTATTCGAATAATCTCTCAACTCAAAGTATTTTTCCATCTCCGTCAACCACGCCTCTGCGGAATCACCCGTTACAGAGCCCTCAAACTTAGGGGGTTTGATTTTCTTCATATCCTGGGCTAGTTCATCAGCCAATTTATTTTTCTTGTTTTCTAGTGTCAAGGTTTTCGAAGTTTCCCCTTGCTGTTCACTTTGGTTTTCCGTTCTCTCATCACTCGCCACGTGATGCCCTTCCACTTTTCTTTCCAAGTTAGCTATTCGATTTTGGGTTGCATTCATCAAAGCTAATAATTGGTCCAGTTTAGCCATGGGGTTATCATTTTGGTCCTCTCTTATTCCATTTCCGGGATTTTCCATGATGATATCCTGAAGATACATTAATGACTCTAATTAGTCTTATCGTTTATTCATTTTAGATTTGTCTATTTGCACAGCTCATCTAGTTTTCCAGACATCAAGACACATTTGCATTTTTAAAAGTAATTTTACAAAATTCGATTAATGCAAACAAATTTTTTTTTTTTTTTAATTTATTGCTTAAGTATGGATCATCACGTCCTGTGCTTGATCCTTACAAAATTTTTCTCTATCACATCTTGTGATTTACTTATACAAAATTCTCTATCGCATCCTGCGATAATTCTTTTATTTTAAATAGTACAAAATTTCCATCATTCCGATGGTAGATTCCTGATAAGGATTACAAAATGTTTAGCACTTCCATAAAAGTCTCAGTTTCATGATTAAGGTTCAGTTTCACTAGCTCGGTTGGACTTCTCTTGATCATGGAGTCCGGTGTGCGGAAGAGGTTTGTAACCCGAGGTTGGAGTTGTCTCAAGTTGGGTTTTCAGTTGAGCATACTTCTCGGTGTTGGTTTTGATCATTTCAACCAATATTTTGACTTTCAGTTTTTCTTTTCTCAAGGCCGTCCATTTCTTCCTCTCCTTTCGGAGTCTTGTTAGGGCTTCAGCCATCGTCTCAGTATCCGATGGGAGAGAACAGTCTGAATAGTCGTAAGATAATCTGATCTTCCACATACGGATAGATATCGGGTCACGGACCTTCTTCCGAGGTGTTTGTCGTATCAACACCATCCTGGAACAACATCAACAATTGTTTTAGTTCCCTAAATCTGCATGCTGAGCCCGAGGTTCAGTGGCGAACCCGGTTGCTCTGATACCACGTGTAACATCCAACTAACCTACGGTTATGAAGAGTTAATTGATAACTACCTTCAGCTGAACTGAAAGTAATTGTTTTCAAGGGATCAGGAGTTTTCCAATGTTTCTAACTGATTTTTCAAAAACAGTTTCAAATTATCATGAAATAAATAACTACCATTCTAGGGTTTACATACAACGGTTATCTAAATTTTCTACATCTAACTTGCAGAATTCAACTAAGCAGTATAATTTAACAATAACTAACAAGTAACGATAATTTCAGCTAAAAAGACATTGCTCAAAATTCAAGATGAATATTATTTCAACAAATAGTAAACATTCAGATCTTTGTACCTGGAAATAGAGCGAGAAGAAAGATTTTGCATTTAACACCATCTTCATTGGCAATACTGATCAGAAAGGAAAAGAAATCATCATCAGGGGCTTTACCGCCCAACCAAGACCTGCTGGTCTCCCGAGTTTCTTCAACTGAAGAACCCGCCCTTCACGAGGTCAATTAACAAAGATCAATTGTTATCAGTTCTCTGAGCCTGATGTCCACGAACCTATACCACTGATCGATCCTCCCTCTATAGGTACCTCCTATCAGAAGAATCATCCTGATCAGGGTATATCTGGCCATGGAAGCTGACATTGCCAAACGGGCATCTACCTTGGCCAAGGATTTTTAAATTAATTAATTTGTGGCATCACTGTGCCGTCAGCACGCATCCTTGCTCGTTAAGTTTATACCAGTTTTTGTTTCGGAATTCTACATCCAAAACATCAAATATTCAAGTTCAAGTTCTTACTATTGTTATTAATCCCATTGGTTCAAATAAGAATTTATCGATTATCCTTCAGGAAGAGATAATGTTCAAATCTGATAGACTTATCCTATTAGTCTCCATAATAGTTCGGTTTTAGCAACTTATGCTTGCAAGAAGGCAATTAACTCCGAAAAGACTCTATTCAATTATTAAAGTATTTGAAAACTGTACTGGAATCCACTAGGTGAGCCAAGATGGATGTACCATCTCATGCTTGGTGAACAGTTGAAGATGATAAGGAGGTTCCTCATCTGTTTCGTATTTATTTTATTTTAAGTTATAAGCAGGACATCTTCTGAATGACTTTCATCATTAATTAACTAAACCCTACTACTGGTAAAGCTTGATGTTCTGCCAGGTGTACTGTTCCGAAAATCAAGGAATAAAGAATAGAAGAAGACAGAAATCGCTTCATGGTTCGTGTACAGTTTACCAGAAATAAGGAAAGAAACTCCCTAGGTCGGCATTGCATGAGGAGAATAATGCAAGATCACGAAATGGAGAAAGAAGAACAATCTGTCTCAGATTTTACTCTTGAAGGTATGACCCCCGATTGGGAAGATTAGACGGCATTTATATTAATCAAAGGCTACGGTTCAGACAGAGAAAAATCCAGAATCCCACATTAAAATCTCAGAGCAGGAATTAGATTAAGGAACAGCCGGCATAAAATATAATAAAAAATCATTCATTCACATGCTCCATTAAGGCATAGAGAAATTGATTGCATAAAGAATTCTACGCATAAGAGAAAGAAGGAAAAATAATTGTAATGACGTGCCTGATGGAATTGGTTGCCACTGACCACGAATTCCACTCTGCTTGCCTCCCGAGAAGAGACTCGTGAGCCGCCGGAGGTATTTTCGCGAAACAGAGCAAGATAGAAAGGTGTATGAAGACCACCCTCGCTTCAGACAGAATTTCCACACGATTCCCCGAGAGGAGAAGACAAGAACAGCAGAAAAAGCGAACCCTAACCTTGGCGGAAGACTGGCATCTCCTATCCCGCTCAAACGACGAAGACCAAAAGAAAAATATTGAAAGAAACGCTGGAATCCCCTTTCCCAGCTGAGGTCGATGTTTAAATGGATGCCCATTCGCCTTCCCCATCGAGCCTCTTGAATGCAGGGCGTTACCATGCAAGCCGATGCTCTGGAGATGCGTTTTGGTTTCCATTCATCGGCTCTCCTCTCTCTCCTTACCCCGCGCAACCACTACAAAAATGCGTTTCTTACATTTGGCCGCTTAACTATATTTCGCCCTAATTAGATTCGGGCTTTAATTTATTTAAAAAATCTTTAAAAGTTGTTATCATAATATTTATAATTCCTTATAAAGTGAAAATATCAAAAGTTTTCTTTTTAAGGTTTATTATTTATCATTTATTTTACCAAGGCCAAGATCATTTGTGACCTCGTTTGCTTCCCAGAGTTTGATAACAATCGAATCCTTGTCAACCATGTCCTCTCCCTGATGACGGTCCCTTTTCTTTTCTTGCGTTGATGGTCCTGCAATCACTTGACACCAAAAGCCAGAGTTAGACTATTCTTAACATATTGTTTCTCATTGATATACGTAACAACATCATCTATAGTTGTATTTACACAATTAAATAATCATCCATCATTTCATTCATTTGCCAAGAGATAAAATAAACTAGAACAATTATTAAATCTTTTAATTCATATTCATAAGAAGGATAATGTTTCAATAACGGAAATAACGACCATGTCATCAATACCATAACTTATTAAGTTCTAGTGGGGGTTGTGACAAAAGCAGCCAACCCTAGAATTTGAAACTCTCTTGAAAAAAGCTGTGCTATGGGTTTTCTTCAGAAGACCGATTTGAGAGGACCCAGATGGTTGAAAACTGAATGCACTGAGGATTTCATTGACATGCAAACAAAAAGCAGCTGCTGCACCTTGATGAAGTTCTTGAAAATTTTCTTCAGAAGAATAAGGTGATAAGACCCAGATGGCTGAAAATTTGGAAACCTTGGCTTTCTCCTTGAAAAATTTGATCTTCTGGATGAAAAAGCATGAAAAAGCAAGGGTTTAAGTTGTTGGTCTAAAAATTTTGATGAAAAACCAGCAAACTAAGCTCTTGAATCTTGAAAAATTTCTTCAAACTTGCTGCTCCAACTTTCTCTTTTGAATGCTACCTGCAAAAATAATGAAAATTACATGAAAGAAAGGTGTTAAATAGACTTAGGGTTTGGTTTTAGGTTTGGTTTCTTTTGCTTTTATTTCCAAAAACCCTAAAATCTCAGCTTCATTGAACTTGGATGCCATCTTCCTTCTTGCAATTTTGAAACTTCTTGAAAACTTTTCAAATTTTTCTAAGGCATGAGAAGTTGGGCACCCTTCTTGGCTAGGGGCACCCACTTCAAGCAGTGTTAGCCATTTGTTGGATATTTTCAACTTTCAAGAACTTTGACCCCCTACTTCGCCTTCGATTTTGTTATCCTAAATTTTTAATCGTTTTGAAAATTTGGGTAACCAATCAAAATTTTCATAAAACTTGTGATTTTTCTTCTCTAAGGCACGCATTACGAGGTGCAAAGAGTGGAAAATCTCTGTTTTAGGTTGATTAACCTTTGGGCAACTCTTTTTCCCCTTTACGTTTCCATTTTCGTCAATTTCTGAGTTGTTTTTAGTGTCTTTTTGGGTAATTTCGGGTTTTTGGAGCAACTCAGCAAATAGGGAAATTTTAACTTAAAAGCAAAATTGCTAAAGTTTCTGAAAAACTCGAAATTGCTAAGTCTTTATGTTTTTGATAAAAGTAAAATTGTTATTTGATCTTGAAAACCCGAATTTGCTTAAGTGACTTAAAAAGTCCGAATTTTTCACAAGTATTCATTTTTGTCAAAAGCAAAATTGTCAAGTCATCTAAAAAGTCCGATTTCCTTTAAATGAAATTGTTATTTGGCTTGAAAAACCCGATTTTGTAAAAAAAAAGTATGTAAAGACTTCTTGAAAGCCCGATTCATGTTTTTAATGACATTTTGCATTGCAAAAGCTTCTGAAAAGTCCGACATCTCTCAGATTCGAGCTAGTAGAATTCTTCCTTGCTTTTATTGCCCCATTTCATGGAGATTTAGTCAACTATAATGCTCGAAATTCGGATATTTGCCAGTAAATAGCCATCGTCCTCTTTACTTCTGCACGCGCCTAGGGTTTTGTCTCCGTAATTTCTTGTTTACGGCTCGCTTCAGGTATGATTCGCATTTCTTCCTCTTTCTTTCAATGTTTTACTGTTATTTGTTTTATTTTCAACGTCATTGTCTTCTACATACGTCGTTTTAGATTTTTATGTCTTTTACAAAACGCGTTTTTTATTTCTACGCATTTTTCCTTCTGTTTTTCACCTTTACCAATTGTTATTTTTGTATTTTTATTGGTATATTTTTGAAGTTTTATGGAAACGCGTTTCATTAACTTAAACACGTTTTTCTTTGCCTCCATCTGCCCTCATTTAAAAACGCGTTTTCTTATTCTAAAAACGTTTTTCTTTATATATTACATACTTCATATATTCGCCTTATATTATCAAAATGTGTTTTTCATTACTTTGCTGTTTCAACAATAATGTTTCAAATTCATTCCATTGCCATATGTCCTTCATCCCACTCGCCCTCTCCTTCATCTCACTGAAATTTTGCCTTCCATCTCATTTCATATACCTTTATACTCCATACATAACGCATTTTTCCCCTTTGAAATGCTTTATAATAAAACGTGTTTTTCTCATTTACTATTCCAGCAATAAACTTCCATGTCGCCTTCATTCTATCTTCTATGCTCATTTCCTTCACTTCATTCATTCACTTCAAAATATCCATCATCATTTTCCACAAGAATAAATATTTACTTTGTGTCTCGTTTCAGATTTTTCTGCTCAAAAATACAATTTCAGGATTTGCAATTGAAATAACAATTTTCAAAATTGCAAAAAGCAAAAATTGTTAAACTTCTGAAAAATCCCGATTGCCTTTGTGAAAATTGTCAAAGCTCTTCAAAATCCCGAAATTGCAAAAAGCAGAAATTGCTTAAGTGTCAAAAAGTTCCGAAATTGTTGAAGTCACTCAAAAACCCGAATTGCCTTAAAAAGCACAAAAGTTGACCTTTTTGAACGAAATTCCAAATCCAAGCTAAAAGATTTCTTTGTCTTGCTGTTTCAAGAAGAGACATGCTGTTTTTGACTGCCACCATTCCATTTTAATTCCCAAATCATCTTCATTCGCCTTCCATCTTTCTTCCAAAGTCCATTTCATTGTTCTAGGGTTTGAGTTTCGCCATGTCCACTCACGTTGATGCTGATGATGTTCTGACCTTATGGGGTTTTCACCGCAGTCTTGCAGATTCCTGTTCAATGACGGATGAACCAACTTCTCCAGCAGGCAAAAAGATGAAGTATAAATTCGACAAATATCAGAATGAGATTTCTCCGTCTCACGTCGTTTCAAATATCGACGAGATCAAAGACACAGAAATCGGGCATGTTGATATGTCTGAATTTCTTGGCAGAGCTGAGAAATCTACTTCTTCTGATATGCAAAAATTGCTGAGGAGTCATATTCATTTGGTGTCTTCTTTTCCTGTTGCTGCCCTAGAACCAGAATTCGTCCTTGCATGTGCAGCACGCTTTGATAGACAATCCAGAACAATCAAGGATGATGATGGTAATGTAGTTATCAGACTTGATGCTGAAACAATCAACAGAGTTTTCAGAGTTCCTGATGCAACTACATATTCAGAGATCTCATTGAAGAGTGCTCACAGACATTTTGAGCAGAAAAAGAGTGATTGTATTAGACATATCAATTCTAAGTGGCTTCTCAAATCACGACCTTGTGTCACCCGTATACCCAAGTTGTATCGGTCTGATTTCATAGAGGAAATTAATGATATGATCACTCTTCTGAGCAGAATAGCAGGGTTGAAGGTTTCTAATGTGTTTGAAAACTGGATGTATAAGTTCATGGTTGTTATTAGAAAAGCACATCATCCAATTTTCTGGGGAGAAATAATCAGTGACTGTTTGTGTGAACAACTTGCACAGGTTCCTACCACTCTTACCTTCTATATGAATTCATACTTGGTTTATATAGCAGCTTCCTTGAGACATTTTCCAGGCTTATCTCCTGAAGGTGACAGATCCTTGGTGCCTGTATGGAAATATTATGATCAGCTGACTTTTATTCCAAGTCGAGCGCATTATAGAAGGGTTCAAGATGCCTTCTTCGGTTATTTTATGTGTTTGTTTGACAAAGAACTAGCAAACAACAGGGTGTCTGATGCAGCTTGGAATAAGGTAAATCAATATGGCTGCTTGTTTCTTCAATTTCCTACATTCACTTATATGAGAGTTGGATGCTTTGAAGACCAACCTTATATGCTCCCAAGATATCCAACTGATAAGATCATTCTGATGGAGCTGGGAAGGCAGTTAATGGCAGTTCATTCACGTCAAGCTATGCAACACAAGTCTGGAATTGGTATTTCATCACATAATCCATTGGTAATCGGCAGGTATTCTTTGACAACTTCTTCAAGAGCCAAAGCAATGGAAACTGAACTTCAGGAGATAACATTGAAGAGATTCCAAGCTAGAGTGGATTTTGATTACAGGAGGATGAAGGATAAAATAAAAAGAGCCTCCTTCACTCATGTTCACCGCATTGAAGACGTTTGGGCAGACCTCCGGACAGAAAAGGATATATACAAAATGGATTATTGCAGGCTAACTTTGGAGCAAATTATTGATCTAAATCTGACTTTAATTCCAGAGGGAGTAATTGATGATAGGCAGATTTTGGATCCTGAGTACGAAGAACAAGGAGTTGTTAACGCTCCCATTCCTGCAATTCAATGGTCTCAAAAGGAATCCGTCTCTATCTTTGATAGATTTCAATCAGTCTTGGCGAACACCAACTCTTGGCTCAAAAGCATAGGTGTCAAGACTATCAAAATCAAAGTTAGAGCTGAAGATGACCCAGCTGGTCCTAGAGGATTGAAATCAGAAATCAGAGAACAATCAAAAGAAGGAGCTTCCTCTTCAAGTACCAGAATCAAGCTGAAAGTAAGCAGAGCTCCAGAACAACCATTGGATAGGGAAACATTAAAGGGTGAGGAAGTCAATGAAATGCAGATTCAGATATTAGATCAGCAAGAAGAAGACGAGGTTCATGAGACCTCTACCATTCTAAGTGAGATAATTCCTCACGTTGAAGCTCTGATACCAGAATCAGTCATATCTCCTATGTCCCCTATCGACAGTGATGTTGATTCCTTTTCCACCGTTTTTGTTCCTTCTATTCCACCACAAGAGACTAGTCATCAATCTTCATCAGTGATGGATACTCCCATGATGAACTTACCTAGTAACTTCAAGAGTATTTTTGACATAAATCCAATCTTTCCAGTCATGTCAGAAATGACTCTTCCAGAAATTGATACCTCTGTAACAAGCTTTGATTGTTTCATGGCCAATCCTAGTTGTAATTTGTCTTCTGCACAAAATATTGTTGCTGTACAAACCGAGGCACCATCTAGGATTTCTGTTGTATCACAAACTAAGCCCATTTCTACAGAGACTGCAGTTGCTATTTCAGATGTGACAACCTTGGATCTTCCTCCATGGTTGAATTCAGTTGCTCCCAAAAGAAAGAAACAAGCAGTGTCTCCTGATATTTTTGATTTCCAAAAATTGAAGAAATCAAGACCGATGGTTGCAAAGAAAGCTAAAACAGTCTCACAGGTTTTTGTTGACAGCAATAGAATGAAATACGCTGAAATTGCAGAGCCTCTAGTTGATAAACCACACGAAGAAATGCAAGTGTCTGATTACAGGTTCACAAGAGTCGAATTGGGCAAGCAGACTCATGCAATATGATGCAGGATGCTCAGAGTTCAGTAACAATTCTGACACAAAGCTATAACGAACTCTTAGCTAAAAAGGAAAAGCTCAAAGAAGACAATGCTCAGCTAGTTTCAGTCATTCAAAGGATTACAGGATCATCAGAGGCAGTTGATTCTCTATCTACAGCTCCTCCAAATGAATCAGTTAGACAATTAGAAAGAATTGCACAAAAGGCTAAAGCAATTGATTCATGGATAACTCAGCTAATTGAGCAAAGCATTCCAATGATTGAGAAGACGTTGCAAGTTTTCTAGAATGTTAGAATAGCAAAGATAAAGCTGAATCAGACTTTGGAAGCCTTCAAACAAACTTTGGAATCACTTGAGAAGGATTTAAAAATCTGGCATGAGATTGATCAAGTCAAGTTACAAATTCTATGCAACAACTCGATCTTGCCAAATAGAGAGAAGTACATAGAATTTGAGGAACTTATGACAAATAGATCATTGGTCATTCAAGATCTTATCAAAGATATCCAGGCCACTTTAGAAATGAATGATGAAGTTCAGCAGGATATTCTTTCAAGTTTTGAGAAGATCTCATGTACAGTTTTAAATCAAGAAGATGAATTACTTGCAGCTGATTCAGTTATTTCCGAAATGGCAGCCAATCTTCGTCAACAAATGGAATCAGAGCAGTTTTCTATGGATTCAATTCAAAAGCTTGTCAATCATCAGACAATCCTTGAGAAAATGCAAACTACTTATGAAGAGCATAGATTGGCGACTATCAGATACTTTGATGTAATTCTGAAGACAGTTGCAGTGGCCAAGAACACGTTGGGTCCAGATCCGAATGAGTTGAAGACCATCATCAGCAAATTCTTATCTTTCAAAGATAGGAATGAAGCAGATTAAAATTTTAGATTGTTTTATGTAATTTTACTTTCGACAATATATATGTAAAAACAAATTTTGCAATTGCAAGTGTTCTTTCCTTGCAATTTTCGAAAATGTAATTACATGTAAAATCTTACAAGACAAATCACAATTTGGATTGTAATTTTGAATAAGTCAATCGCAATTAGTTATCGGTTGAGAGATTTTCTCAAGTTTGTTGAGATCCTCCCACCTTTTTCTCCAGACCTTCCTCCTATAAATACTTGAGGGGTCTATTGTAATCATATCTTTTTAGCAAGCAAGAAAACTCTGCAGAATTTTGTACTCATAAAGTCTTTGAGCTTTATAGTAGAATATTGTGAATTTTCAAGTAATATCAAGAAGCTGGAATTTTAGACTTTGAGCTGAATCCTTGTTTTATTATTTTGTGATTACTTGAGAATTGTTGAAGATTGCTGAAAAGAGATTCGATTTAAATATCTGCAGACTTTGTGCTGTAAATGTGAGAATTGAATTCATAATTAGTGTTAGAAATAGAGAAGAATTATAAGTCTTTGTGCTCATAGTATTTCTCATTTAGAGTAGTTAAAAGATACATTGTAATTACAGTCTTTGAGCTGTTTTATGTTGTACTTTTTCATCAAGTAATCGTTCTTAAAAAGGTTGATAGGATTTCATTCTTCGAGACTTTGTGCTTATTGAATTGTTTTCCCGTCCCGGAGGAAGTAACGGAAGTCTTTGTGCTTTCAGGAAACTTTATTTCCTCTCTCTTAATTTCACTGCACAGCTGTTGTAATAAGTTTTAGTAACATTTACTGTTTCTTTTCTATGAAGAGAGAAGAACATAATCTTTCCTGAAACAAGAGGAATGATTGCTGTCCTACCCATATCAATTTTATTTTGTTAAAAGGGGGAGCCTTCCCTTAATTAGGAGAGTTCAAACTCACGTGCTGTGGTTGAAATCTCAATTTTGTACGCTTTCACAAGAATACAAAATTTCCAACTAACAGATTTCCGGCTTGCAGATTAATCTGATGAGTGAGTTGAAGGATTCATCGCGGAGCCTCACTCGTTCTGAGAAGAATGTTCTGGAGGCATCTCTGGCTAAAAACTTCATTTCGACCTTCGAATTCATGGGAGCCTTTTCCTTCCAGGGGCGCCCATTTTGTCTAGAGTTAGGCCATTTTTATGATCTTCAATTTCTTCATTAACTCCTCTTCTACAGATGATCATGTCGAATCTGGTGACTCGGGTGTCATATTGACTGATGATTATGCTCGTTGCGTAGCTGGATAGATATTAAGATGGGTCTCCTGGGAGAAGCTTTGTCAAACAATGAATTCTGGAGCTTCAAAAGCTTGGGCGCCCATCTTGGCTGGGGGCGCCCAAGTTTACCATACTTAGTTTATTTCCATGAATTTTCACCTTGCTTCTGAATTATGAAACTTCACTCTTATTTCACCCTATGTTTAGCTTCCCGTATCTGGCGAATGCAAACTACGATCGACGCGCTGAGTATCTCGTTTGAAAGCTAGATCAACTGTGACGAAATTATGTTAGAGCCTTATCTACAAATTCAGCTGTTTAGCCCCTTGAAAACTTGGGCGCCCTTCTTCACCAGGGGCGCCCAAACCTTCCAGATTTAGCCATTTTTTCATTTGACTTTCTTCAGAGTTTGAAACTTTCATCTTGTACATTCCTCTTTGATCTGAATCTGCTGAAGATTGAACAGTCGGGTTGTTGTACCCAAAACAAATTTTTTTGCTTCACTAAGGCATTTTGCTTAATTGAGTCTTAACCTTGTTGAAGTGATGTCAGAAGGTCATTTTTGGGCTTTTTAAATATGGAGTTGGTGTCAGTGTCATGTCAGTTTGTTACTGAAGAAATTTAAGGAAAGTGAAAATTTGAAGGAAAATCATCAAAATTTTCTCTCTGGAGAGGGGAGCACATTTTCAAATAGGCGCCCTATCTTTTAGGGGCTCAGATCCTATTTTTAGGGTTAGTCACCTCCAGCAGACATTTGTCCGGCATCACGTTAGCTTTGCAACAAGCTATTAGGCTTGTCAAACGGACCTGTTTCGTGCAAGTTATGGAAGATACAGTGCAAAACGAGAGGAGATCGAGAATTGGCTAACACTGAAGAAAAGCGCAGCTTTTGGAAAGGGCGCCCATCTTTTTGAGGTGTTAAATGAGGGATTTTGACTAAATGCCATCTAAGATGTTTATCTCACATTTGTTCGAGTTTCGCGACGCATCCGTCAGTGGGTGAATCTGAGTTGCAGAAGTGCCTGAGCCGGAGGTCAAACATGAGGTCAAATCTTAGTCAGAATATCAAGGAAAAAGCAAAAGAGCACATTTTCAGAAAGGCGCCTGAGCTTTTCAAGCCTTTAATGCCTTCTTTCTGATGATCTCAGATGTTCAATTTGTCTGTGTTACGTTCAACTTTCCATTGCCTGTCTCCGTCAGTTCAGAAGATGACTCAGCAGCTTGTAGTCGGAGTTTTTGTGTTATTTTGTTCAGTTCCAGAAATGGCTAAGTCTGGAATGGAAAGAGCAACTTTTCAAAAAGGCGCCCTCGATTTTTACCCCTCAGATGATGTTTTCTGGAGAAATGTGCCTTTGTAGCTGTCGTCCAGAATAAGGTCAGCTCCGCAGTGAACTTGTGATCCAGTTCTGAAAATTGGTAAAACAAAAGTTATGAAGGATTTGTTTTTCCCTTCGTACGAGAACGAGATGTCAAAATTTGACTAAGTCTGAGAAAAAGAGCAGTTCTTGAAAAAGGCGCTTGGATTTTTAAGCTTTTAGATGTTGGTTTTATGGTTTGCAGTCTCAAGGTACCTTTTGATTAGTTTTTGTCCAGCTCTGCGATGCACCTGTCAGCCAGTCAATCGGAGAAGTCAGTCAGCTTGTGTCAGAGGATGAACAGAGGTCCCGACAGAAGTTTAAGTCCAAGTTTTCATGAAATTTGGCTAAGTCTGGAATTCGCCTTGAGAGGTCAAAGTTGAATTTTCGAAAGAGGTTGACTGGTGCGCCCTAACTGGAGTTCTGACTGCAGTTAGACTAAACGTTTTCTGGGTTGTCATCTCCAGTTCATATATTGGCATGTTGAGTGATCTTTCAGTTCGCATGTTGAGTTAACTAGTTTGCATGTTGAGTTAACTTGTTTGCATGTTGAGCTAACTGAAGTTTATATTTGAAAATCAACTTGAGTTCATATGCATGGCGAATTTTGGTTGAAATTGTGAAAATTTTGTGAAGTAGGCGCTTCACCTTTTGTCAACTGAAGTTTCAAAAGGGACGCCATATTTGATTTAGTTATGAGTCATCAATTTTGTGAAGTTGGCGAATTCATTTTCCTTGAATTGTCAACTGGAGTTCCAAAAGGGACGTTATTTTTAGAATTGAAGCATGTGTGTGAAGTTGGCTCATTCACTTCTTGAATGTCAACTGAAGTCTTGAAGGGACGCTATATTTGGATTTTTTTTTTTAAGATTTAAAGCATGAAGTTGGCGAACTCATTTCAATCAAGATTGTCAACTGAAGTTCTCAAAAGGGACGCTTTAGTTCTTAATTATAAATTTAATGAATTTTGAAGATGGCAAATTCAACATAAGGTTGTCAACTGAAGTCTAAATCGCATGGTTTTGTCAACTAAAGACTGAAAAGGGAAAACCCTAATGCATGGCGATTTATTTAGCTTATTTTAGTTTCAGTTAACTAAGATGAGGTCCAATCACAAGCCAAACGCCATTTTTCAAGTAGCGAATTAATAGCGAATTTCATAGATGAAAATCTATTTATTCAAGCACTGGCGTCCATTATTTCTTCATCTTGAGCTCTTAAGTATTCATTCTTCTTGAGCGACTAGCAAGCTAAAGGTGCTACAGAGGTCAGAATTCAGCGTTCTTCATAGCAACGGATTCAGATTGATCAAAGGAAGAAGATTCAAGACTTTATTTTCACTTTGCATGCAGGTTTCATCAAGTTCCAGAGAAGAGATTGGCGAATTTTTCAGAAGCAGAGCAAACAAAACTTTCTATCTTCTGTCTTATTTCTTCTATTTCTCATCTTAGGTACTTTCTTCGCATGTCAAAGAAATTCATTGTATATTCAGAATCTGATCATCTGGGTTCGTACACTTCAGTATTTGCAGCAAAACCCATGTCTTAGATTTTTTTTTTTGAGAAAATCGCCTCGTAGTCTTCATTCTGAAGCTCTGTGCTTTTTTCCGAGAATTTCTTTGCATGTGGGTCTAAAACACATCTTTTCGAGAATCAAGCTATTTGGGTTGTCTTAGAATTGGATTATGCACAAAACCCACGTTTCAGAAAAATTTCGAAAATTTCTTTCGTCATAGGCTATTTTTAGCCTTGCCCAAAGATTTTCAGTTTTCCAGAAAGTGTTCTAGTATATTCGACTTTACAATCAAAAGTCGCCATTTTCAAAATGTAGTTCAATCTCATTGATTATAAGGCCAAATCGGCTCTTATGCATAATTTTGTCAAAACTTCAGATACAAACCTGAATCACGTTTATCCAGTGGTTAATTTGAGCAGTTTGGAGGATGTTAGCGGCAATGCATTGAGAAATATTGAGCGTTCCGGGTTGCTGGCAGCGGCATCTATTCCTGTTACCACTTTTGATCTTGAGTTTGTTCTTGCTTGCATCAAGCATTTTGACTCATTTTCACGTCAAATCAGATCAGTTAACGGGAGGGTTGTTTGCAGTATCAAACCAAAGGATATAGAGAAATGCTTTGCTATTCCTCCTCGTTCAAATAACTTTACTGTGGTTCTTGAGGCCTGTGAGAAGATATGGGATGGTGATCAACAACGTTCGCAGAGAAAGGTGGCTCAAAAATAGCTGAAAGTTCAGAAGACTAACATGCCTAAAAGGTTGGTTGTGGTGAATTCAAGGATGAAGTTGCTTTTTTGATAACTTTGCTCAATCGAGTTACAGGGCACTAGGATGCTAGCACTTTCCGTTCATGGATGTTTTACCTAATTACCAGAATTCTTGATGGCACAAAGCATTTTGACTGGGCTATGTTGATTAGTGATTGCTTACATCAGCAGATTACTAATTTTCTCAAGTATCATGAGTTTCATATGATATCATACTTGGTCTACTTAGTTGGGTTCCAAGGCAGCTACAATCATCTGAAAACTAATGGCACTCTCGGTGTTCAACGAGTTCATGAGTATTATCCTTAGTTGGAGTTCTCTCAATCCGAGCAAGACTACCGAGCAGTGAATGATCACTTTTCTATGAGGACAGTTAGAGATCTTGACAACGAGATGCACATTCGTATCTCTGCTGAGGCAAAATCAGCGATGGACACTTGGGCGGATTGGTTTATCCAGTTCCCTACTTTCACATACATCCGGGTTTATGGATATGTTGGAGAGCCCCTGATGTTGCCAAGGTACCCTTCAGATAAGATCATCTTCATGGAGTTTCTCAGACAGATGCAACACGTTAATTTCTTTCTTCGCAATCGTCATAAGACTGTGGCTAATTTTCCATTTACATTGGGAATTTTCACATGCAATGCGGCAACAGATGCCAGGCTTATGTCAACTGAGATAGAAAGGTTCAAGCTCAAGACTCATACTGAGAGGCGTTCCTATGATCCTCTCGGTCATTATGCAGACAGGTTAGAGTGAGGGATTGCACATAAGCCAGCACTTGAGGATTTCTGGGCTAATTGTGAAGATGAATTTGAGGTTCGTCGTCGTCACTATTGTAGACTCACTATCGGTCAGCTCTCTGATTACCTATTAGAAGATGTTGATGGTCTATCAGATGATGATGGAGAAGTTCTTCTCAATTCATATGTCAAAGATCAAGTTGCTCGGTAGCCACTTCGCTCACCTGATTTGTATGTTAAGGAGAATACTTCTATCGAGGAGGTTTCCAGATCAGTTATCAAGACTAGCAAGTTGTTCTTGGAGAGTAAACGGAAGCGGAAGTCAGTTCCTGTAGCAGAGCCGCCAAAGGATTTCTCTTCGTTGCCTTCTACTTCTAGGTCAAGGCCTCGGGTCAAGGCTATTGTGATACCTCCTGAAGGGGTTAGACTTAGTGGAAACACGGGGAAGAGAGCTACTGGTAAGAGGAAGCAGAAACAAGTTGAGAATGTTCCTGAGATTCCAGTAGAGACAGTTATTCAGGCTGAACCTCACATTGAACCTCCTAGTTCGCCTCACATACAACCTATTGACATAGATTCCGAGCCTGAGACACCAATTCAAGTAGGATCGGAGACAACTGAACCGTCACAGGTTGATACATCAGGACAGTCTCTCCTCGAATTGAGAATATTGTTCAGTCTTGTTTGCTCGAGAGGTCTTTGGGGAGACAGAGGCAAGAACCTTCGTACAACCTTGATTTATCTGAGTTCGGTGAACCTTATCAGAGAAGGTCGAACAAGAAGATTAAGAAACAGGTGCATATTGAGAAGACTCCAGAATCAGAAATTGTTATAGAAGTTGCCATTCCTCCAGAGGGTAAGCCTAGATGAAGTCGAAGTTGGTGACTTTACTTTTACTAAGGCAAATCTTGGCAGGACCACTCGAGAGACAGATGTGACTCTTCTCAAGATTGTCACTAATAATCTTGAGGAACGAATCACGAAAGATGGAGAAGATAAGGCCTTGCTCAAGGCTGAAAACAGTCAACTTCGCCAGTATATTTCTGATCTTGTTCATGGAAATTCAAGTAGAGCGCCTGTTCTTCCTCAGAATTCATCTGCAGAACAATGAAAACTGGATCAGTTAGTCAGTCATGGCAGAGTTTTGGATAGCTAGATTGAAAGTGTAGTTGCTGCAGGTCAACGTCTTCTTGCAGATTTGTATCAGTTGAGGAGTGATGCACATAAACTCCGTCAGGGTATTCAGTTGCTTGAAGTTTCGGTTGCAGAGAATTTAGCCAAGGATCGTGTTCTTGTATCTCAGTTGTCGGTTGCATACGACGCCTTGGAGATTGATGAGGATCAAGAGAAAGTTTTCACTTGGAGAGAGTAGCACCTCAAAATGGAGATATGTGAGAAGATCTCTACCAAGTTATTTTCACTGAAAGATGATGTAGTTGGAGTGCTTGCACTTGTCAATGGTGTTGTTCAGATTCCGTGTCATTATCTTTCTTGAAGATTGCACGTATGTTGAGTTGAACAAAGTACAGGCTGAGTTCGAGAAGCTGATTCGTGATAGCCTTGAAGGAGAGCCTACGGCGCCTAAGTTAGAGAATATTTCAATTATTTCAGCTAGTCTTAGAAAGGCGACTGAAGATTGTAAAGATGGCGTGCATACTGTCAAAGAAGGCGACAAAGAACTGAAGAAACAGACTGTTGTTTTGAACAACATCAAAGTGCCAGATGACAGAGAGATTGATGAATTCTTGGTCGAAGTGTTAGACCGAGATGACATGGAGTGATCTGCTAGTTGGAACCTGCAGTTAATTTCGAGGGTTGAGTCATGAACAACAGTTAACTCGATTTTCAGTCTTGAGTTTACTTGCTGATTTCACACATGCTTATCTCATCCTTGGAATTATCATCACAGGAGTTAGGGTTAGGGTTTCCAGTTAACTGAGGGTAGTGTCGAGTTAACTTTGCTTTAAATAAGGACGTGCATGCTTGCACATGGTCCATTTAGGTTAAATGTATCGGTTAACTGATGGTAGCTTTCCAGTTAACTGTATAGTTTACTTCATTAGGGTTTAATAATAAATCTTGCATGCATTGCAAGACTTTAGTTGACTCAAGGTGATTTTAGGGTTACCTACACCTTGATGTATATAAATAAGAGCTTTTGCTCATTTGTAAATAACTTTTGCACGAGAGAGAAATATATGCTGCGCCTACCTTGTCTTCAATATTGCTCTTTTGGTATTTGTTCATGCGTCTTTGCTGTTATAATGAATTGTTATGCCACATAGGGTTTCATGCAATTATAATGGCGAATTCTTTCCATAGTTAGATCAAATCTGTTTTGTGTTTAATAAGCTTGTTCAGATTGAGATGATAGTTTTGCCTACCTTGCCTTCAAGTAGAGAATCTGCACTAGTTTATCGTATGTTGTTGTGAATAATAAACTTATTCGGATTGAGTTGATATTCGTGCCACCTTGCCTTCAAGTTGAGAATCCGTATTCAGTTTATCGTGTGATGTTATCAATAAACTTGTTTAGATTGAGCTGATAGATGTGCCACCTTGCCTTCAAGTTGAGAATCTATACTCGTTTATCGTCTGATAGTCAAAACCTTGCTCCGTTTCCTCATGCTCTGTTTTCTTGAGGAGACTGGATAGAATTTAAGTAATTAAGTTTAGTTGTAGTTAGGGAATCTGCGAAACCAGAAAATTATCTGCTGCAACGTATATAGTTTTCGAGAAAGCCTTGTACCTCTACAGCTGAAACAAAAAGACAGGATATAGTTTAGTTTATTTCCATTTGCAAGTACTTTTGTCAAGCACAACGAGGGAGCTTCCCCTCCTAATTTGAAGAGCACTCATTGCGTAGTGTGCATAGGCTGTTCGTAACAACTCTTACTCCAGAGGTGTTAGTTGTTACGCCAACACAGGTGATCTGACAGAGACAGGTGTGGCGAAGCTGGCTGAATATCGAAGAGATCGAGCATATTCTCAAACCCTAACTGCTGAGTTAGGTGCTTCAAAAAGTTGGGCGCCCTTCTTCACCAGGGGCGCCCAATGTTCCTAGACTTAGTCAAATTTTGATAATTTTCATGTTCTTTCATTCTGACTTCTTTGTGAATCCTCCCTGTTCAGCTTCGAATCCCAGATGACTGGATAATTTGATGACTACACCGTCGGATTCGTTGCGGAGCTGGCAGAGAACCAAACAACTTTGGTTGGAGGCGCAAACCCTAATTTTAACATTTAAAGCCCTAAAAGGTGGGCGCCTATCTTTACCTGGGGCGCCCAAGCCTCGCAGTGTTAGAAAATTTTCATCATTTTTCATCTTCTTCTTCGTTCTTCGTGCTTGCTCATCATCTCGCCTTCTGTTGAACGCCTGAATGTTGAATTTGACGCCTGGCAGCCGACTGACCTCCATTGATGACCTCAGAGCTCTTGATATGTTTTTGAAAAAGCAGATTAGACCCACTAGGGCAAAACTGATTATTTTGAGATTCCTACTGCACCAGCCTGATATGGACGTATTTTGAGCCAATCAAAATCTGTTTGGACCCTGACAGAACAACTTTCTATTTTTAGAAAGTTTTGCATTATCCGTTTCAAAAGAAACCTGGAAAAACCTAGAAAAACTTATTATTTTTAGAAAATTTCTAAAAATAGCAGTTTTCCTAAAAAATAGGGATGAAAAACTGAGATCTGGGTTTTGTAGATTAAGCTGCTCTTAGCAGACCCAGATCATCAGATTTTGAAAATTTTGCGTTTTAACCCCTCATGCTAGACATGCACACCCAAATTTTGACCTTTTTGACTGATTTAACAAGACTTTTACTTATTTCTTCAAAATGTCTAAGTGTAACAAAATTTTTAATTTTGGGGTACAACAGGCTTTCAACGGGTTTGAGGATGAAAACCCTCGAGCTTGGAGGCAGTGGACGAAAACCCATTGTCTGTTGGAGATATTATTCAGATGTCTCACTTTGTGTTTCAGATTCATACTTCTGGTTATCCAATTTGACTCTAAGTTCTGTGACTATGATTGGATATTTCTGTTGTTATTCTACTGAAGATTTGAAGGCAATAATCATATGTATTTCAGATCTTATTTCTAAAACTGATATTATATGATTTACTTTGAAATTTGCTTGCAAGTTATTGGATAAATAGAAATCTGTTTGCATGTAATGTCCCCAAAATTATGGTTAAGTGACTTAAATTAATTTAATTGATTAAGTTGTCCCAAAAATTAATTTAAGTGCTAAAGGATGACTTTAATCGATTAATTTAATTAAATCAAGTGAAATATTATAAAGTCACTTATTTGGTGTTATAAAAATGACTAAAGGAATTATTTCAAAATGTGAACTATATAGAAAAGTCATTTTATTTTGGAATGAGAAAAATACAAAAGGAAGAGGGAAGAAATCAATCGACACTTTTTGGAAATGAATACTTTCTTCACGTGAGCGCTCGAGCCTTTGGTTCAGTTTGGAAAACCCTAGCCATTGTTTCAAGTGTGAAACATCACTCCTAGCTTGGCATTGCTGAAGAGTTGATGAGAGGAAACAAGTTTATTTTGGAAACTTGGATTATCTACCTTTGGAGATTTTGTTGCTTCTTTAGAACAATCTTCCGGGCATTTTTGAAAGCTTTCTATTGAAGAAATTCCAGGCGCTATTTATCAGAGCAAAGTATTTCAGTATGGAACATTTTTTTTGCTAAAGCTGCAAGTAAATGAGAAGACGTGATGATTAATGGCTTAGGCGCAGTTAAACACAGCCTGGTTTAGGGACGTTTGGCTCGTAGGAGACATGACGCACCATTATGGAGAAGATTCGTGGCTTTTGAGAGGGTCGAATGGAGTATCCAAGCCAAAACGTGATTCCAAGGAGTTGAAACGGGAAGTTCCTGAAACATTTCTGGGTGCTGCTGGAGGTTTTTGAAATATGTCCCTTAATTTTTTCTTGATTTTTCAGTATCAATTACAATGCAACATGCACCCATTATGGTTAGCTCCAAAACCAAAACAATGCAGAATAGAAACTCTAACCAAGAATGCGCCCTAAAACCACTGAAGGAAGAGGGGCAGGCATATGGTCAGAGGATCCCTAGGATCTAAATAACTCAATAATTGAAACTGAATACAACTGAAAGTAAATGATAAGACTCAACGCCAAGAATGTGCACACAAGATCCTTTTGAAGGCGAGGTGCTAACATATGGCAAAGTACTTATTACAAACTAAAATGAACTTAGGCGGATAAACATCCATGAGAGTTTCCACGCTACCACTTGAACAGTGGGGGGAAAAACATTACAATGCAAAACTAATTCATCCGCTACGGCGGGCATCCACTCGTGTGTGGGGGGGATTCACCACTTTTCAATGGGTACAAATGAGAGATTAATAAGTTCTTTTTCCACACTAGCGGTAAACCATTCAGGGGTTACAAATGTGAGAAATTAAACACAAATTAATGCAGCAAGAAATGACTGGAATAGTACTACTGTTTACAGTCTTACAATATGAATAACAATTGCAAATTACAATTGATTTTACAATAGGAACAAGCACAAATTGATAGAAGATGTTCACCACAAATAATTATCTCTCAAATGCCAAATCATGAACCAAAAATCTGATCTTCTAGAAGTCTGATAATAATAACCAGCATATTGAAAAATGAATAACCAGCAACTGTAAACTAATAAAATGATCACAACTCCTTCAAAATACCTCCAATTGATATGAAATAAATTGCAATTGCAGCTATGGAGGATGTCGCCCAAGATAAAGCACTGAGACAACATCAGAACTCCATCTAAAACTTCAAGCACAAATTCCAACACCTTCTAACAAGGGTACGACCTTCTAGGAGGGTCAACTTGCTCTTAAAAATTGGAATCAACAACTTAAAATCTGAAAACTTGCCAAAAGGGTCGCCTTCAACCTTGCAATAGATATCTTCAATGCCCAAAATGAAATTAAATTTATCTAAAGAGCTGTGAATGAAAACAACTTTCAGCCATAACATAACCAGCAACATGAAAATTGAAAATATCTCACCAAAACTCCACAATAATGCTCAATATGTACTTCTAGATGAAGCACACACCCAATAGACCATCTAGGGAACCATAGTTTCAGGTCCGAAGAATGGAGTAAACTTGCTAAGCTTCCCCTTAGCCAGGTTCTGGATTCAGTCCAACAGCATAACTTTGCTTTCCAAAACATAACATCATCAGCTCTTCACGAAACAACAATATATAAGTTTCAATTGGCAAATGAAACACTTCAAATTCCAAGAAGTTGAATCACTTCAACTTCCAAAAGGGACGCCACTTTTAAGCATTTACTTTTTGAAATAATAAAACATTATTCATCCTCCTTTAGGCGTCCAATTTCACTTTGCAATAATAAAGCATTTATTAAATCATTAAATGCTCACTTGACCCCTTAATGTCCCCTCTTTAAAAACAACATGAAGTTATTAGTCCTAGGCGTGGGGTACAACTGAAAAACATGAAATTGACTAAGTATAAGACTCAGTCCATGGAGATAACTAGAACCAAAGCCAAAACTGAAACTGAAGGATAGCAAGATGACTTGAGTTGAACTGCTGATGATGCCACTGCCAAAATTAGACTTACTAAAAATAGCCAATGCCAAAAATAGTAAGTTCATCTCAAAACCAACTGAAAGCTGAATTGAGCTGGAAGTAAGACTTGCTGAAAGTGGAAAACCTAAATTTGCACATCTGAGTAGCCTACGGATTTCCAGAAATAGGCTAAATCCAAATGAAGAGCATAGGGTGAAATTGGGGACATTACAGTTCTTCTTCATTATTGAGTGTTACCACGCATTTTCCAGGTCTAAGCACTTTCTTGTATCAAATTTTGGAGGTTCTTCTTCATTATTGAGTGTTACCATGCATTTTCCAGGTTTGAGCACTTTCTTGTGTCAAATTTGTAGAGTTTTGAGTCTACAGGTGCATTTCTTCATCTTAGTCATGGGTATTTGTGGTCAGTCGAATCTAGGTTTGTGTCATGTCCCCTTCCAGTTGACATCTCTCAGAGCATATGATTAGCCTATTATGCGACCCTCGTAGGCTGATAGGATGGATAGAGGGTCTTGATGGAGCTTGGCTTGGCTTCAGTTGTCAGAACTTTACCTGTTGGCTTTCGTTTGGGCTCATTCGGACACCGTTTGCCTGAGTTGCTATTTTTAGCAGTATTTGGCACTCAGCGAGGCACCCCTGCTATTTTTAGCAGTATGGATTGATCATGTGCAGAATCATTCACTTAGTCACCAGCTTCAGACGGTTCGTGAATCAGACTCATTTCGGGGGAGATATTAATATTTAATTGATTAATTAAATATTAATTATTTTTGGAGCTTATATTATAAAGTTATAATATTTTAATATTATAACTTAAGTGGATTGCTGAAGGGGGTCGCCCATCATGGAAGGGGCCATTTTTTATTATAATTTATAATTAAAAATTTGATCGGAGACTATTGAAATAATTAAAAGAAAAGTTCGAATTATTTTAATGATGCCTTTTTGAAAGAATTCGCACTTTTGAGGAGATATAAGGGTTTCATTGGAATTCGAGCTCAATTATGATATTGAATATTGAAAATTGATCAAGTCTTCTTCCGGAGAACGAAGCCTAGGGTTTCTGTTGTCTACAGACATTGGAGAACGAGCCATCTTTAGTGTTGAGATTCAGAGGCTGTGAGATACCAACGGATCTATTGCATTTCAGAGAGATTTCTTCATTCAGAAGAGATTACAGAGCATTCACAGAGTATTCACCAGTCAGGGTTTTAACTTGGATTTCATCTGGCAATCAACAAACAGAGGCACCTATTCTTTGCTTCATATTTCGCACCTCTTGCAAGAGCCGTACAAATCTTTATTTGCTGTTCTAAAATCCGTACATCTGCTGTACCAGGCCGTACATCTCTTGAAAGGCCGTACTTTTCTTTCTTGAGCAAATCGCCATCTTTGTTGGCATTCTGACTTCTGCACTGGAGGCGCACATCTTCCCAGCATCATCTGCAGTCATTAACAGAAGGAGAAAGTGGATATTCTTTTCAGCCGTACATTTTCTTGAAGATCATTTATTGCTGCAAATACCAGGTTTTCATTAAAATATCGTTGCCTTTTTACTTGCATGTTATTGGATCTCATTTGTAATCATTCCAGAAGTTCAATAAATAGTTTGGCATCAGTATTCTCAATAGATTTTATCCATTCCAGAGTTATATGAATTTATTTGAATTTTATATTCAATTCTTGCAAAATTGCATTATCTCTTTATTGCACAAAAACCCAAAAAAAATCAAAATACACAAAAAAACAAACAAAAACAGTCAGTTTCAAAAAACAGGGGAAACAAGGGTTTCTACAGTTTGTTCTATGTAATGTCCAATACTATAGTCTCAGAAAAAGGCTCTTGAATCTGTGACTACAGTCTATGCATTCCTCCGGTCTTCTTTAAGCACAACTTGTTGAGTCCCTGGATTAGAATACACTCTTATTTGCTGTTACTGAGTGTGCTAAGAACTTCTCGCAGTTCCTTGTTAGTTTTGAGTATTATTGTAGCATTGTATGTGTTAAGTAAAATTCCTATGAAATCTGAAAATGAACTTCTGAGAATGTATGGATATATCTATCAATGTAAGTTGAGGTCTGCTGTGCGTTATCATTCAAGTTTATAAATTCAAAAAAGAGGCATGGTAATCTGCTGTTACAGCTTGACAATATTTCTGAGAACTTATTGTTGTTATGTGAGTCTTGTCATAAGAGCTTACTAGATGACACTGCCACCGAATTGATGATAAAGGAGATTGCTGTCTCAATTGTCTGCTGTAATAATCTGAGAGCTGATTCTATTTCAATCTGCACCTTAATACTGTAGGTCAGTCCATTAACTTCACGTTTATATCAGCCATGTCACAGTCCCCATCCTGCACAGAAAAACATTGACAAGTCTGAAATGCAAGTCTGTATTGTTTTCTGTCAAAGAAATCAGAGTCACTGATTTGAGATACAGTTGAAATCATGAAGTAGTGAATTCTGTCATTTTGCATGTATGCTATTTATTGGTTTGGCCACATCTGTGCGAAATGGCTTTATCTATGTGACAAAACAAATCAATTACAAATTGAGAAAAAATTACAAAAATCATACACAAGAAGTTAGGAACTTCACATTGCATGCAAATTGTTTGTTAAATTATCTGTGGAAAATTTGGAAAATTGGGGCAAATATCCATAGGGGATGTTTTAGTGGTATCAGAGCCTGAATCCTACCATCCTATGTTGGTTGTCAGAAAGAAAATTTTCAGACTATGAGGGTTTCAAAAAAGAAAAAAAATCAGAGTAAGATTGTATGAAGGATTTCAAAAAATAAATTTTAGAAACATCAGGGGTTGAAGAGATTATCCTTTGCTGAGATAATGAATTTCAAAAATTAATATTTAGATCCGGGGGTTAGTAGTTTTGCATATTTTAAGGGGTGAAATTTTTTGGAGATAGCGAATATTTCAAGAGCCAAATATAATATTCAGTTTCAAAAGAGGGATCACAATTTTCTCCAGGCTCCGCATTACTTTAAACCAAGGCAAGAATCTGAATTAAAGGCATTATTAATATTTGAAGGGACGCTAGGTGGAAACAGGGAAATCGTTAGATATTACAAGGAAAAAGACAAAATATGAGAAGCTTCAGTGATTTCGAGTATTGTTGGAGGATGATTTTAAGGCAAATCCCTGACATCTTGGTTAATAAAACAAAGGAAAAGATGCGTCTATTGGAGTTCGACACTATAGACAAGAAGGTGATTTTTTTTTGAAGTAATATTGAAGAGTCGGGGGCTGCCTTTTGATATGGGAGGCACCTGCTAAATAAGAAAAAACCGTCAGAGGCAACAAGACAAAATCAGGTAGAAATGAAAGCAGCTCACAAGGCAAGTGAAACAAATTAATTTCATCAAATAAGTTTGAATGGTCATAAGACCACATTCAAATTTATTTGTTGGGAATCGAGTAAATAAGGAGGTCGCTTCAGATAAGGACATAATCTCAGATAGAGACAAATCTTTTGGTGAGCTACGGCGGCTTCAGGCAGTGGGCATGATTTCCAATCAGGTGGACTTCATAATCGATGCCTATGTGAATTACCGTAATATTCTGAAGAATCGAATGAAACAAATATTAGTCAGCGATTGTGTGATGTCCCCTCGCTAGACAGTTCTCGGGAACAGAGCGTTAGCCCTTTATTGGACCCTTGTGGGCTAGCCAGTTTGGATAGAGGGTCAGTGGTGCATTTTGGAGAGTTTGTTTGTTCGTGTTTTCAGTGGACAGTGTTTAGATCCCAGTGAGCGTTGGCATTCCAGGAGTTCATCGCTTCTGACGGAACGAGATTATCCTGAGATTTGAGCATTTTATGGGGATTTAAGTGATTAAGTTAATTTATTAACTTAAAACGCCTTTTAATAAAGTCACATTGACTTTATTCATATTTTTTATATCACTTAAATCTTAAAAAGGAGGATTATAATATTTTAATGACTTTAAATATTATAAAAGTGCGCCCAACTATTGAAAAGGAATATATTGAAATGTTATAATATTTTGGAAACCTAAAAAGGGCGTAGCATTATGGAAATGCGTGCTTTTGCTTAAAGAGGCATTTTTGGCAATAGAAACTCACCTTTTGATTATTTCGAATTGCCTTGTGCATCTTTTCTCTGAGCATTCTCCTGAGAGCAGGGTTTGATCATTGTGTCCATTGGAGAACGGAAACTCTTCAGTGTTGAGTACGTTTGAGGCTGTGAGAGATCAGCTGAATCCGTACGGTTGAGGGCTTCACACAGAAGTTCTACAGATTTCAGACAGAGCTTTATTTATGCAGTTATTTGTGTTTGGTAATAACTGAGGGGTTCTTGGTGGCGTACTTCTTGCTTCTGGAATTCTTCTTCAGAGATTCATTTCCTTCTTGTTCATGGCCGTACGGCCTACCTTGGTTTTTGTGCCTTGAGAAAGGCGTGTGAAGCAGTTAAGGAAAACGCCTTCTTTTTGAGAGGGTTTTGGCATCCATCATGGGCGGCTAGCTATTTCAGTGCTTTGTGACCAATTTCTGAGCTGGAGAAACCTTGTCTGGAGTTGTGGCGTGCATTTATGCCTGTTTTCACCATTTCCAGCTGTAGACCTGGCCAGTTTCTTATTTAAATAATCTGGAGCCTGATTGGTATGTTTATCATTCTTAATCTATCTGTTGGTGTTTAATATTATATTCTGTACTTTCATTCTGAAGAAATAAGATCAAAATCATCTTTTATGAGCAAAAATATGCTGCGCCCCTTCTCTTCTGTCTAATAAGATTTCTTTAAAAAACTAAAAAAAACAATTAAAGACTTAAGAATTTGGGGGTTTTGAGCGGAGAGCCAGCAGGGCTCATCACAGTGGTATCAGAGCTCACATCCTGCCAGCTTGTGGGGTTTGAGAATTTATGAAGTCAAACAGAGAGGGTTTTGGCAAGTCCTATTTCAGAGGGGGTCCTAGAAATCAAAGAGGCGACCAAAATCCTTTTCCACCATTTCCGTTTGCAGATCAGGAGGAGGAATTAGATTGGGACAATATGGCGAACAGGGCTGGAGAAAGTTCTCACAGAAATAATTGGGAGGATGAGGACAGAGAAGCCAAAGACGTGCTTAGAGGCATGGTTGCAGGGCAAGAGCAGGTTGCAACTATTCTTCAACAACTCAGCACGAATGTTCAGAATTTGTCAATAAACAGAGCTCGTAGTTTGGATTCAGATAGAGATGGCAGTATCCATAGACAGCCACAGAGGATTATAGATCCAGTACGCACCTATGAGAGAGCTACATTTCCTACGTTCACCAGAGATGATGCTGAGGAAGTGGATGAAGCTGAACAAGGTGGTGAAATAAATTTTGCAGATAATATTATGGCGATGCATGATGAGTGGGATAATTTGCCACCAAGGGTTAAGGAGCACCTTAACTTTGACAGGTTTATGAGCCAGAAGAGAGAGCACACCAGAAACAGGAATGACAGGCGCCCTAGACACAAACAGAGTGATCTTAAACAGGCAACCATCAAACTAACTTTAGTACATTTTGATGGCAGTGGCAGAGTTACAGCACGTGCCTGGGTTAGTAAACTGGATACTTTCCTGACACTACGCCCCATGTCTGAGGTGGATGCCATTCGCTTTGCAGCACTTCATCTAGATGGCGTAGCACATGACTGGTGGATTCATGGTATGACTACCCTTCATCATGACAGGATTACCTCTTACCAGGAGTTTACTGATAGACTGGTAGAGAGATTTGACAGAAGGGATCCTGAGCTTTTCTTCAGAGATTTAGCACAGCTGAAACAGTTAGGTAGCTTGGAATCGTACATTGGTGAATTCCAAAGACTATCTGTTATGGTGACAGGGATCTCAGAGAGAAGGCTGGTCATATTATTTATTGAAGGTCTTTTCGAGCCCATGAAAGGTTGGATAAAAGCATTTGATCCACCTACCTTACAGGAGGCAATGAGGAAAGCTCGCAGCATGGAGCTATCTACACCTCGTAAGCCTTTTAGCTCGAGCTCGAAGCCTACAACATCATACACGGAAAATAAATCAGATCCAAAGAAGGCTGATAATACAGATCAGAAAAAGAAATTTGCAGCCCCTTTAGATCGAGAAACTATGAATGATTTGAGAAGGAGAAAACTCTGTTTTTATTGCAAAGGTCCGTATGATTTTAATCACGATTGCCCCCTCAAACCAAAAGGGCAAAACAAGCATATGGAGTGGTTTTATGAGGAAGAACCATTGACTGATTTTTCTGATCAGCGTGCTCCAATCTATGATACAGATGGGGAAGAATCAGAAAATGAAGCAGAAATTGCAAAGGAAACAGAACTTAAGGAGGCTCATATGTCCAGCATGCAGAAAGAGGGTTCTTTCAGACTCCGTGGGATCCTAGCTGGTCAAAGGGTCATATCCCTCCTTGATACTGGTGCAACCCATAATTTCATCGACTCACGGTTAGTGGAGAAACGGGGTATTCAAACTCAGCAGTTTGAAGGCATACGTGTGAGGGTTGCAGATGGGAACACTCTCGATTGTGAGAGGATGATACCTGACTTGCCTTTGAAACTTAATAATTTTGAGTTCAAGGCAGATTTTTATGTTGTAAACATGGGTGGAACTGATTTAGTTCTTGGCATGAAGTGGCTTCATGCAATAGGAGAGTTCACGCTTAATTTGCGTGACATGGAGATGAAGTTCACCATTGATGGCACAAACCATGTTCTTAAAGCCATCGGGGACAGCAACCTTAGGGAGATTTCACTTCGGCGAATGGAGCGTTTGATTCGTAATGATATGGTAGAGTGGGCTGCTGAATGCAAGCTAATGCCTTCACAGTTGGATCAGCAAGCGTCTCCATACCATCCAGATGTGCAGGAACTTCGAATCAAACATGCGAAGGTATTCAGTGCTATTCCACCAGGCAGGCCTCCTGATAGAGGTATTGAGCATATTATAGAGCTGGAGGAGGGCACGAAACCAATTATGATTACTCCTTACCGGCACCCCAAGCGTCTGAAAGATGAGATTGAGAAGACTATTCAGGAGCTGTTAGCTATGGGGCACATCAAGCCGAGTAAGTCACCTTTTGCTTCATCAGTTGTTTTGGTGAAGAAAAAGGATGGTACACTTAGAATGTGTATCGATTACAGAATGCTCAACAGGAAAACCATTAAGAACAGGTATCCTATTCCTCGGATAGATGAGTTGATAGACGAGCTTCATGGAGCTTGCTACTTCTCAAAGATTGATTTGAGAACAGGTTATCACCAGATCAGAGTTCGAGAAGAGGACATAGAGAAAACGGCGTTCAGATGTCACTGTGGACACTTTGATTTTTTGGTTATGCCATTTGGGTTAACCAATGCTCCAGCCACGTTTCAGTCGACAATGAACAGGGTTTTCCATCCTCATTTGAGGAAATTTGTTTTAGTGTTCTTCGACGACATCCTGGTTTATAGTAAATCATGGGAAGAACATATGGTACACTTGGATGAGGTACTGAGTATACTTGACAGGGAGTCCTTGTATGCCAAGGAGTCCAAGTGTGCATTGGGCATGGCAGAACTTTTATATCTGGGACACATCATCAGCGGAGCAGGAGTCAGCATGGACCCAGAGAAGGCTCGAGCCATCATTGATTGGCCTACACCTGAGACTTTGACACAGCTCAGGGGATTTGTAGGATTGTGTGCTTTCTATCGTCGGTTTGTTAGTGGGTTCTCGCGGCATGCTGCGCCACTAACCAATTTGACTAAGAAAGGTGCTTTTGAGTGGACCCCACTAGCACAAGCGTGCTTTGAGAAGTTCAAACTTCTCATGACTTCGTGTCCTGTTTTGGCTTTACCGGACTTCACTAAACCCTTTGAGTTACATTGCGATGCCAGTGGTGAGGGTATTGGTGCAGTTATTATGCAGGATCGTCACCCTATAGCTTTTGAGAGCAGAAAGCTAAGAGGGCCAGAACGGAGTTTTAGTATCTATGATAAGGAAATGTTGGCTATCATGCATGCGATGGCCAAATTCAGGCAATACTTGATTGGTAGTAAGTTCACTGTGAAAACCGATCATAATAGTCTGAAGCATTTCTTGGGCAGCGAGATCTTAATGAGAGACAACAAAAATGGGTCAGCAAGCTTCAGTCTTACGATTTTGACATCTCTTATGTCAAGGGCACTCAGAATGTGGTTGCTGATGCGTTATCTCGCCGTCCTCACTTGAGTTCTATTACATTGGTTTCAGAAGACTGGAGACATCAGATAGTAGCAGAGTATGCTAAGGACCCATGGGCCTCTAGCATCATAGATGGATCAGTGTTGGATGACAGGTATTCACTTGTAGATGACCTTATCATCTACAAAAGGAGGATTTTATTGGTCCCAGGTTCTGAGATGAGGGACAGGGTTTTGAGGTCATTGCATGATTCACCCATGGCGGGACATCCCGGGTACTATAAGACCTATCGGCAGGTACGGGAGAGATTCTCTTGGAAGGGTCTCAAGTCCTATGTTCTCCAGTATGTCAGGGAATGTCTTGTTTGTCAGCAAAACAAGCAAGAGCACACATACCCTGCAGGTCTTCTACAGCCGCTTCCTATTCCTGAGAGGAAGTGGGATTGTTTATCCATGGATTTCATCACGGGCTTGCCAAAAGCTCAAGGGAAGGACAGTATTTTCGTGGTGGTAGATCGATTGACGAAATATACACACTTTTTCGCAATCACTACTACACACACGGCTACTCAGATTGCTGATTTGTTCTTCCGAGAGGTATTCAGGCTGCACGGTTTACCTCGCAGTATAGTTAGCGACAGGGACAGCAGATTTATGAGTAACTTCTGGCAGGAGTTATTCAAGCTTTGTGGGACAGAGCTCACCCCTAGTACCAGCTACCACCCCCAGACAGATGGGCAGACGGAGATCGTCAACAAATGGGTGGAAGGGTAATTTTGCGCAACTTTATAGTTCGCAGCGTATGCGCTGGGTGAGGGAAAGTTTGTTTATGTGGAAAGTATCAAGCATAAATACCATCACATGAGCATCCGTATGACACCATATCGAGCTTATATGGATGACGCTCCGAGCTTTCTTGATTTATTGCTGAGTGACAGCAGAGTTCCCAGTGCTGGTGATTTGTTACAGGAGAACCAGGATATTATGAGAGCACTTAGGGAAAATATTCAGAAAGCCCAAAATCAGCAAAAGCAATATGCTGATCAGAGACGAGTAGAGCGGTCTTTCGAGATCGATGATTTGGTACCGGACAAGCTTCACCAAATGATAGCGCCTAATTCTTCGGCAGCAGTTAAGCAGTTCCCGAAACTTAAGCCGCTGATACTTCATGGACCTTCGTGAGTTGTCGAATGGTGGGGCTGGCGGCTATTATGAGTCGGATCTTCCGGCGGATGAGTTCACAACGTTGTTCCAGCGTCGCCAAAAAGGCGCTTTTGGGACAACACGTACCTTTTCTATTGACGGCCACCCCTCGATGAAAGGGCAAATTAGTTTTGATACCGGAAAATATCTCGGATTCCGCAGAGCCGCCATCTTCTCGGAGGCGGTCATCGTGGAATACTTGCTGGAGTGGAGGATCTACCCGCCAGAGGGATGCCACGGGAGAGTGATGCTGTCTCAAAGATCAGCGAGTTTGCTTTGTGGACAAGCAATTCCTGGCGGGCGGGATTCCCCGCGACAGCTTCTTCGAACGAGCGCGGGGCCCTTTATTGGCCCCTTGTGGGCTAGCCAGTTTGGATAGAGGGTCAGTGGTGCATTTTGGAGAGTTTGTTTGTTCGTGTTTTCAGTGGACAGTGTTTAGATCACAATGAGCGTTGACATTCCAGGAGTTCATCGCTTCTGATGGCACGAGATTATCCTAAGATTTGAGCATTTTACGGGGATTTAAGTGATTAAGTTAATTTATTAACTTAAAACGCCTTTTAATAAAGTCACCTTGACTTTATTTATATTTTTTATATCACTTAAATCTAAAAAGGAGGATTATAATATTTTAATGATTAAATATTATAAAAGTGCGCCAACTATTGAAAAGGAATATATTGAAATATTATAATATTTTGAAAACCTAAAAAGGGCGTAGCATTATGGAAATGCGTGCTTTTGCTTTAAGAGGCATTTTTGGCAATAGAAACTCACCTTTTGATTATTTCGAATTGCCTTGAGCATCTTTCTTTGAGCATTCTCCTGTGACCAGGGTTTGATCAATTTGTCCATTGGAGAACGGAAAACTCTTCAGTGTTGAGTACTCTTGAGGCTGTGAAAGATCAGCTGAATCAGTACAGTTGAGAGCTTCACACAGAAGTTCTACAGTTGCAGACAGAGGGATTTTATATGCAGTTGTTTGTCTTTTTGCACATTCTAGAGGGTTTCTACTGGTGGCGCCCTTTCCACAGCTTCAGAGACTTTCTTTCAGAGATTCTAATGCTTCCTTTCATGGCCGTACGGATTGCATTGGGTTTTGTGCCTTGAGAAAGGCGTGTGAAGTAATTGATAAAAACGCCTTCCTTCTGAGAGGGCTTTGGCATCTAACATTGGCGGCTAGTGATTTCAGAGGGTTGTGACCAATTTCTGAGCTGGAGAAACCTTGTCTGGAGCTTGGGCGTGCTTTTATGCTGATTTTCACCATTTCCGGCTGTAGACCTGGCCAGTTTCTTATTTAAATAATCTGGAGCCTGATTGGTATGTTTATCATTCTTAATCTATCTGTTGGTGTTTAATATTATATTCTGTACTTTCATTCTGAAGAAATAAGATCAAAATTATCTTTTATGAGCAAAAATATGCTGCGCCCCTTCTCTTCTGTCTAATAAGATTTCTTTAAAAAACTAAAAAAAAAACAATTAAAGACTTGGCGAATTCTAGGCTCTCGAGCCTATATAAATAGTGGCTCAATTACTAATTCAATTCTTGTTTTGTGTAAACAAAATAGTCATCTTCATTAGGATTGCCCTAATAGTGGTAGAATAAATTGATCTCATCTTCGAATATTCCTAATGAACACCTTATAGATGGAGTAGTACTGTTACTAAATATGATTATTTGTTGTCTCCAGAGAATTATGGTAAAGTAGAAGAAATAAATGTTTTCCAATCATCCTTCAGACATTAATTAAATAAATATTAATCATTTATTTAATTAATTCATCCTTTATCCTTATTCCTCTATAGTTCGCCTTTAATTAGATAAATTGATATTTATTGAATTAAATCCAACCTCATAGTCCTATCCTACAAGAATTAAATAAATGCAAATTATTTATTTAGTTCCTCTCTTTTCCCATCTCAATCCAATTAGTTGATTAAACCTAATTAATCCTTGCACATTCCTAAACATAATTAATCTGATTAATCACCTATCCCTAAAATCCAACAACGAAATCCTAGCCATCCATCTATTCTTATAAACCTTAACCCTGCATCTAGCACATGCGACTCTCACACATGTCAAAGGAGTCATATGTCTCCATCCCTTATCCCCATGTAATCTCTCACACATGTGAGATGAGTCACATGTCTCCATTCAACTTCCCTATGTGTCCTCAAAAATGTGTGAGAACACACTTGTCATAACCACTCTTCCTTGTGTCCTCACACGTGTGAGAGCACATTAGTCATAATCACTCTTTCCTATGATCCTTACCGTTAGATATAGTCAAGCTGATGCTAGCCCTTTAAATCTCCTTGATATTCCTCCCCAAGTGCAGCAATCATATGGTGTCATTTGGCCTCTCACTCATCCTAGCCTCTCAAGCAATCTCAACTTTTGATCTCAAGAGTAAATAGCAAGCATCCATCAACTCTCCAAGAATTTTATAAATCAAACCATCTTCAAGCCATTTGCATCAAGCCTCTCCATTGCAAAGTCATGTTGTAGAAATGAAGAGCAACCACATACCATCAACAAATCAAGAGCCCATCAAGATAATTCTTGAGAGATCATTGGAGACTTCTCAAGGTTTTGGGCGCTTCATTCTCTTCATCAAACTCAAAAAGATGTATATGTAGAGACGAGGTATAAAGGTTCAATTGTTGCATTTTGAGTCTTTTTTTCTCTCTGTGTTTCTCCATATATTCAATAATGTTGCACTAACATATCATAATTATGACTAAGTAACTTATAATGTAAATTACAGCCACCAATATAACTTCCCATACAATAATTAAGCATCCACATATTCTAACGTGTGCCTCCTGGAGTATTCTTTCATTCTTTGCCCCTTTAGTCCTTCAGTCTTCTAACACGAGATATGTCATTTGACAAATAAAGAGGAATTTAAATGAAAAGAAGGAAAAAATTAAAAAAGAAATACTCCTAAGCTAGCGAAATCCATCTAATGAGAAACATGCCAACACTACATTCAAATTATAAATGGATCAACACTTTGGCAAAATTCATTCTAAATGGATCGAAACTTCAACAAAAAGCAAACAAACTGTAGTTTTCTTAATTGAAAATGTGTTATTTTAAGATCATGTTGTACCCATACAAAATTCTTTGTATAATGCCAATTTTTGAGTCAATTGCAGGAGTTTTAGTGGCCTTTCATTCTCAGACATCCACCACCAATCTTTATGATTTTCAGTAATCTTTTAATGTGAAGAAGGGACAGTTTTGAAAGGTGAAAATTGTTCACAAATGCTGAATGGGCACGACATATTGGAGATTACTGAGGTTTACAAGATGCAAAAATAGGCCTCATAAAGCCCAAGTGCATGCTGTTAGAGGAAGCTATTAAAAGTTGCATCAAAATACAAAAACACTTCAAAGCAGGTCTTCACACTCCCAGGACCACCACAACAGGGGGAGAAGAAATTTTGCCAAAGAAACAGAAAGAAATGAATCAGATCTGAACTAGCCATTCAAGAAATCAGTAAAGAGGTGAAGAAGAATTAGGTATGCAATTAAATACATATGCAATTAATATCAAATCTTGACAAGCATACAAATATATA